>CM076574.1:738218031-738433163 GCA_034641835.2 Pinus albicaulis | reverse complement strand
GAGCAGAGAAAGAACTTTGACTGGGTTGAATTATACCCGCCTCTAACATTTCTGCAATCATACGTTCAATTTCGCTCTTTTGGAAGTAAGGATATCTATAAGGCCCGATGTTTGGAGGAACACTTCCTGGAATCAAATGAATAGCATGATCATGATCACGAATAGGTGGGAGTCCTTTGGGAGTTTCAAACACCTTGGAATGATTGTCCAAGACTTGTTGGAGATCTGCAGAAATAGATGAATTTGATGTTGGAACTTCTAGTGAGCATAATTGTGCAATTACGCCTCGCTGTTCTTTCTTTAGAAGCTTTGTCATGACATTAGAGCTTATTATCCTTCCTGGCTTCCCCGCAATACCCCGTAATTCGACTTCCTTTCCTTCTGAAAAAAATTTCAAGAAAAGTTCTCGAAAATTAAAAGCTACCGTCCCCAAAGATTGTAACCATTGTACTCCTAGTACAACATCAGCACCTCCCATAGGAATGGCAAGCATTGGACTAGTCAATACATATTCCCCCATGGTTAGCTTGATATTATGGCATTTTCAGAGCAATTTATAGTTCCTCCATTTGCAACCATCACTTGACATTCTGGTGCTGGGTATAGGAAACAATTTAATTCCTTGGCTACCTTATAATGAATAAAATTATGGGTGCTACCTGAATCAATCAACACTATTACCCTTTTATTCTTTATATGTCCTTCTATCTTGAGAGTTTGAGGAGTGGTAATTCCTGCCAGTGCATTACACGATATGGTCGGATTCATTTCTTCCTCTTCTAGGGGTGGTTCCTGGTGTATATCCTCCTCTTGTTCATTTTCTTCTTCTTCTTCACAATCTATGTAAAATAATTTCTTCTCAGCACACTTATGACCTTTAGTGTATTTGCTATCACAACTGTAGCAAAGCCCTTTTGTTCTTTTTTCTTCCAATTGTTGTGGTGTCAACCTTGTAGGTTGTGGAAATCTAGATGTAGCAACACTTCCTTCTTTATAGAATTGAGTGGTAGGCTTCCTTGTTGCCATAACTTTACATTCAACTTTTCTTGCCAACCCGAATGCCTTCTCCAATGAATCAGGTTCCAGAACGCGAACTTCATGTTGGATGTTATCCTTTAAAGTGCCTATGAAGAGATCAATCCTGTGTTCCTCTGGAATATCAGTTACCCTTATATTCAATTTTTTGGAAGTCCTCAATGTGCTCCCCCACTAAACCCTTTTGTTTGAGATTTATCAATTGGCTAAAGAAGGTGTTGCTCTTTGTATCCTCATAATGTGCTATCATTTCCTCCGTAAAAATTGACCAAGTGACAATTTTTTTACGGGAGCAAAGCTATTGATACCATACAAATGTATTTTGTTCTAAATGTAAAGTTGCAATGCGTACCTTTTGTGTGTTTTGCACGTTATGGAGATCAAAATATTGCTCCATCTGTAGTATCCATGTTACAGGATCCTTTCCATCAAACTTCCTCATATCCATTTTTGGAATATGGTGGTTCTTCCCGCCAACATTCGAGTTTATGGAATCATGATTAACATTTATTTTTTTCTCATCAGGAGGTTCTTCTCCTATATTTCCGCCATTAGGAATCATTTCTGGTTTTAAGTTTGTCATCAAGCCTTCCATGTATGCTTTTAGATCATTCTTCATGTCATCCATCTTAGCTTCCATGCCGACTTCCATGCCATCCATCTTAGCTTCCAAACCATTCATCTTATCTTCCACGCCTTTCTTCAAAACTTCCATTTCATTTTTTTTTGTTCTTTGCGAGAGCGAAATTTGTTGCATTTGCTCTTGTAATTTTGACATGTCATGTTGCCATTCTTCATCTTCATGAGTAATAGTAGAGCCTTCTAAACGCTTAATGGGTGTTGAATTATTTTTAGGGGCCATTTCAGACTCCAATATTGATATCTATTCTACAATAGGCCCTTGCAATCAATTCAACTTGATTCTTCAAACAAGACTTATGCAATTCAGAAAAAAATACACACCTTTTACTAGCTTTGAGGAGCTCGAAATTGAAATTGTATTATCTCTGTGATTGAAAATCTTCGATATCTGAAATTCAGCCCTGTAGTAGCCCTCTGAAGCTTCTTTCAAATGCCACAGGTCTGACCTGATTTTGATTCTCCAAGACAAAGTTGTGTCCAATCTCCCACAATGACCTAATTCTGGACTGGTTTAGTAGAGCGAACTTGTACGACTTGCCACGTGTCATTGTTTTGTCCTTTGTCTCTGAAATTGATAGCGAAGAAACTACAGGCCGTGTACTTGTGACCACGTTTGACGGCACTCCAATCCAATCTTCAGAGAGAGAGTTATTGAACTTTTCCCACGATCACCTCTTTGAGATGAAATTCAGGAGCCTGAAAAAGCACTACCTTCCACAGATCATATCTCCAAAAATATTGCGAACCAAGCTCTGAAATTTTTTGATGAATTTCCTCAGGATTTCAGCTTCGCACCATATTAATTTCAGATTCTGAACCTTCGTAGAAAAAAATTTATAGCGCAAATGCCACGATGACCTGTTTAGGAGCCTGAAAAAATACCTGACTTCCACAGATCATATCTCCGAAATTATTGCGAACCAAACTCTAAAATTTTTATACAAGCTTCCTCAGGATTTTTTCTTCGCACCCTAAACATTTCAGCTTCTGAAACTTCGTAGAAAAAAATTTATAGCGAAAATGCCACGATGACCTGTTTGGAGCAGCGAAACCCTAGAATCCAAAGCTCTGATACCAAATGTTTTGTAACCAGCTCCAAAAAGAGAAGAAAAGAGATATCAACGCCTTAAAAATGAGCCACTTCGAGGGGGCAACCTCCAATACATTACATAAATGAAAAATTCTTAGATGATACAATTTACAAAACCTCCTTTCTATATATAGGAGTCCATGGGGCCATAATGTAATCCTAGTGGGCCACAATGTAATCCTAGCCGACCTAACAATAATAATTTAAGGGCAAAATAATAACAAAATGGGGGTTACAAGGGTACAATAATAACAATAAGGGGTTTACACTAACAATAATAAGGGGCTATACTAGTGATATAGGGACCTAACATATGAATAACCCGACATCCGCATATTTAAATTATATTATAATTAATCAAATGTAAAGACCGTGGTAATATATAATATAATTACGAGTTCAAATTTATTGTCGAACATGATCACCAAGGTTGCCGCCTTATATTAATACCCAGATTCCATTGCACGTATCTCCGACTTTTATATTACCTCCGGACCTTATATTAAATTAATAACCCAACTTCATTACGTATATTTCCGCCGGGCCCACAATGCCATCAACCGCCAATTGAATGCACACAACATACATGACTTATCGTCCACGCACCTTTATTAAACCTCGTGCAAGTCCTGCGAGCGCCCGCCGTTGGATAGCCTTTTCCTATATCAACGGATCTTATTCATTTCGCTGGGTGTCTTCTGCCGATCGTTAACGTGCGAAATTTCATTTTAATCAAAACCGCTTATGCCACGTGTCGATTCCTGTATGGAATCGCTGCCCATTTCTCCAATACCGCTTTCCGATGGATGGTGGTGCGGAAAAAACCATGGTTTCACTCCAACCCACCGTTACTGTTCACAAGTCTCGGTTCTGCTCCTCTCCTCTGCTCCAGGTTCCGCTCAGGGTTTTAATTTAATAGTTCGATACACCGATTTAACGCTAATTCCTTCGCATTTAAATTATATATATATAATTTTTGTTTCGACTATGATTCCGCCTCCAACGCAGAGTTCCGCTCCTTTGACTTTGGTTCCGCCTCTGACTATGGTTCCGCTCCTATTCACGCTGGTTCTTCGGTGTATGCATATATATAAACCATATATATATAACGCACTGATTCAAACGCCCGGAATGTTATGTGTAATGCCTGGAATGTATGAAAGATTCTTGAAATTTATCTATATATCTGTGGCTCTGCCTCTGTCGATTCTGTCACTCTGCCTCTACCTCTATATATCTGTGGCTCTGCCTCTATCGCTTCTGTCATTCTGCCTCTGCCTCTACTGCTGTGATAACAACTCTGTCTCCGTATTTGCTTCCTCTGTCTCTGCCTTTCTCTTCATTTCCTCTTTTCTCCATTGTCTATCTTAGTCTCTTTGTAATTTTTCTTGTTTCTGCATCTGCTACCTCCTTTTCCATCAATGACAACATTTCCAACACAAATAAATAACCTTAAGCAAGTTATTCATATCTCCCACAGTGAACTAGCTGAAAATGACAACATGTAAGCACAAAACAACTGTCTCCAGAAATTAACACTACAAAAGTGAGAAATGGGTCTTATAACCCTTACTAGACATTATATTCAGCTCACATGTAGAATTTGAGGTGAAACAAATGACTATCTCATATAAACAGATCTCCCTATTTCTATATGCCTCAAATGAGCTTAAACCCCATAGCTTAGAACATGCAGAAACTACTGAATCAAGATTAGTGTTATTTTCATTAGGGTTTATATAGAGAATAACATGAAATATTGGATCAAAAATGAACAAGCATCCAATGGCTAATAAAATGTGATCCCTTTCCTATTTATACACAATAAAGATCACCCTCAAGGGGCTTCATGAAAATACAAGTGTACAAGTGCAGATCTGCAAATATATGTAGCTGGAAAATGTAGTCACTGCAACACTGAATATAAATATGGCTAAGAATATTGAAATACAGAAGAGGAATGGAATATAGAGCTTTTCGGGAGAAGGGTTGGCCCTTCCTCCAAAGAATCAGCTCTCAAGCAAGGGATCAAACCCTGCAGCTGCTGCTCTCACAAAATAACGTATTTTACCCAATGAACTACATTGTAATGGGTGGAACATGAGTTGGCCACATGCCAAGATCTTAAATGAGCTCTGAAATCTCCTACACAACTTCCTTAATGCAAGAGAAACTCCCTCCACTGAATAGAAATGCACAAGAGAAGATGAGGTAACCCTCCCACTGCACTTCCCAACAACACATCATCCTCTACTACAGAAATAACGCTATAGATGTGAGAAATTCTTGGCCTACAATCCAAATGTGGGAAAAATGAGACACAACCCCTTTCAAGAGATCACTCAATGAAGGAGAAGGAATTCCTAAACAGGAATTCCTCCAAACTCTGCTAAGCAGCAGGAGTTTGCAGAAATTGTCTAAGCAGACAAGAAATCGAAATACACAAGCTAACCCCACAATGATGCCCTTCTCCTCCTTACGAAGTTGTGAGCTCCTTCACCTTGGGTACCACCTCTTAGGGTTTCCATCTTCATTTGAATCTATTCCCTCCAAAACTGCGTTGTCTTCTTAGGCAAGCTACTCCTCCTTAGGCTGCACTGGTTGACTTGGTCAACTTGACCTCTCCCTCATGCAATTAGCCCTTTCACACTAGGAGGTGCAAAATAGGCTGCTCAAAGGTCCCCCTTTTCACATTAGGAAAGGTTTTTTTCATGTTAAGAGGCCTCCTCTTCCTTTTTATTCACCTACTACACAATATGAGAAAAATTTAATGTTCTAATTTATTCATGAAAATTTTGGAACATTACAACATATGCATGTTGCATTTGCGAAATATCGTCCTTTGGAAAGGACATGATATCTATTGAAAAATACATATTATCCATTATTTTTTATTTGATGCGTGATTAAAACTTCAAAGTCATTAAATTCAATGAACAAATATGAAAATTTTGTAAATGCTACTTTATGATAAAGTGTCTAAATTTGCATCCCCTCTTTTTATTTGACAAAACGAAAAATTGATGTTTGTTGCAAAATTGACATATTTGGAAGAGAGATTAGTGGAACCAAGGATGTATTTTGCACAAATAAGATAACTTGGTTACAAAATATCACAAATTGGATTAACATGAACAATTATAAATGTTCCTTCTAGCCTAGATAGAATTCAGACAATTTAACCTAGAGATATTGATGACAATATGACAGTGGAAATTATGATAAAAAGAAAATTGGAATACAAGGATGCATATTCGTCTGGAAATATTCGACCGAAAAAAGTGATGTATGCATTACATTATTTTTGCAAGACATATCTATACAAGATCAAACAAATAGTAATTAATAATGAATGGAAAAAAATGATCAAATTAAGAAATATCATCAGAACAGTAGTCCTAAAATGAGGGAACTAGACTCACCAAATGCATATAATGATCTAGAGCCCGAAACTGAAACACCTGTACATGGCTATTTAGAGGCCCACCTTATCCATTATCTTGATACAAGGATAATAAAAATTTCACCTTCTGAAGTTTTTCATCCCCTGGGAAATTTTCAAGACAAATTCTCTGAAAAACTAAACTTCTTGACACTGTTATTTAGATCAAGTCATAATATTGATGTTATCAGTTGCTTTTTTATCAAAAAATTGCACAATGTGAACTGTTGCAATTTTATGGTGACTTTTAAACACATATTACAAACATATTTTTTAAATAAATTTGTATTTTGATAAATGAGGTTTCTAACTTGGCTTGGATTTCTATTCGCAAATTAGAGTTGAAAGAACAAAAACTAGTTGCTAAAGTCATTAAAAATAAAAGAAATCTTCAGAAATTATTGAAATCACCAATTTCATATCAATTATTAAAGAATTTTCACATCCTAACTATTTTGACCACTTATGAAAAGATATATTTTCAATGATACAATAGCTTGGCCCACCGACTTTCTTTCTGGCATTCACTAGTGTTGACCATCCTTGGGAACCATTGATAAATGCACTAAAAATACAAAATATGATTCAATTACAAATAAGGCAAAGAACCTTTATGATGAATCCATTCACACATTAATAAATCTTCAACCGGTCATATGTAGTTGATATTATAGACATATAATCTCATCACTATGTTCCTTGATAGCAAAAAGAAATGAATAATTTGGTCAACTACAAGACTATTTTTTTTTACAGAATTCCAGTGTAGAGGAACAGAGCATGACCATGGATTAGATTGGATTCAAAATGTGCCAATATATCATCAATCCCTTGATTTTGATGGCATAAGTTTCATTTATCAATATTTGACTTGTAATTCAATAATTTTGTTGAATCAAATGATTCAATTTCAATCTCATCACCACACAAAAAATTGCAAAAAACATAAAAATTGTATTTTTAGATTTGGTTTCCCTATCCCACCAATTGATGAAACTTTTATTTTGCACATTTTTGCAATGAAAACAATGAGTACCGAACAATGCAAAAGAAAATTTCATATCTTTTGCAGAAAAAATCCTATTAAAAAAACATAACATTTGCAATGTTTTTAGTTGATCTTGAAATTACAAAACAAGAATACATCATGTTTTTTTTATTTTGTATCACTCGCCCAATTGTATTGCTAAAAATAAATCCTTGTGATGTGTAGATAAATTCATTTGCAAAAAATTCCATTCTTTGTGAAAAGTGAACACAGATGCTCAATTTATTCTAGATGCCTATGTTGCAACAGCATATTGCAGTTCCTATATGAAGAAAATGGATAGGCCCATGACAATTGCATTCAAACAAATTTGAGAAAATTGCATATCCTGAGGAGACAACAAATTTGAAATTGTTCGTAATTTTGGAAACACGTTTCCAAATTTGCAACAAATGTTAAGTTCAAAAGTAGTTCATATTGTTATGTCATTTCCTTTGCATTCAGCTTCTAGAAAAATAAGTTTCATTAACACTTCTCCAGCTGAAAAACAAACATATGTTTTAAAAAGGCCTATATTGTCATAACAATAACCTGATAATTCTGAGGATATTGTTTGCATGAAAATTTTTTATAGATATATTGCACGTATTGTTGCTCTTGATCATGTTTGATTGGCAGAATATGTTTCCTCTTATTCAAACATGAAAACAACACAAAAAAAAAAAATCCATATCATAAGATTCATTCAATACAATTAACACATGGACCCAGAAAACCATTATATAGAAAAAATAATGCTTTATATCCCATACAGAGGGTCTGAATATAGATTAAATAAAAATTAAGAAGCATGGGCTCAAGCATACTTTTCACATAAACACATTATCGATGTCACGGAAAAACAATTTTCTCATTTAGTCACATCATGGGGTGATATTGAAACTACTTCTACTACAATTGCATCTCAAAGTGACGAGATATTTATGCTTCACTTGCCCATAGAAATTGATAATGGGCCTTTTTACAATTAAAAATATGACTTTCAACAAGATATTCAAGAGAAAATAAAATTTAAAAACACTAAAATTGAATATACAACAAACAATGAATTCATTAAGCATCCCTTTGTTTTGGACACATTCGAATACTATGAGATTATCATACAATTAAATCAAGAGCAACAATTAATAATCAAAAAAATAGTTTTAGGGAAAAAGAATAATCCTAGTAAGTGCTTCTACTTGTTCATCACTGGAGGTGCAGGTATAGGAAAGACATTCAATGCATAAGCAATTTACCATGCACTAGTACGTCTTTATAACAAAGACTTAAAAAATGATCCTTTGGAAAAAAGGCATAATACTTACATTTACTGGAAAATCTGGATATATTGCACATGAGGAAACAGTCCATTGAGCTTTCCATTTTCCAATTTCACCACATCACATGGCGTCATTTTCTTGTAATACACTTGATATATTAAGCAAAGAATATGTAATATTCCCAAATGGGAAAACTCAGCAATACATGCAGTAAAAACGCATTTTTTAGAAATGTATGCAATAATAGTTAAATGAATCCCATGGATCCATTCATTTATACATTATAACAACCAAATACAAAAATAGATCTGAAACAAATCATGGTATCTTAGTTAAACAAGCTTCCCAAGCCATTATTTCTCAAAAGTTATGCAAAAAAAAAGAGGGGCTGCAACAATGAAATAAGATGGAAATACCCTAAAAGCGTTATTTTATTACTCCTGCAACAACAGTAAGTTGTACATCAGATATAGAGCTGCTATGTGCATAAAAATTCATATCTGTATCAAATCCATCCACTATACAGGCTCCTCTAGTGAACCCCCTTGGGGTTTTCAGCAAAACACTATGTACAAAGTGTAGATCTGAGATCTAAGACTGTAGATCTACCGAAAATTACAGATCTAGAAAGTGGATCTAGTATAATATGAACAAACAAAGGATCACCTCCAATAAATATCCAAAGTGAAGGGAAGATCCCCAACACTCAGAAAATCAGCTCTCCAAATGGTGCACTGAACCATTGTGCAACTACTCCTTCAGAAATTACGCAGCTTTGGATCAAGACTAAATTGTAGGGGACAAATTTAGTTGGCCTGCAACCAAGATATGAAAATGAAGTTCAATGCCTTCAATACTGTCCTCCCAATGGAGTAGAAACCTCCTCCGCTAAAAAATAGCACTAGAATGGCCTAGATCTGACGATCTAGTCTCCACTTGCTACAGCTTACTGAAACAGAAAAACCCTCAACAGGATCTGTGTTGTCAAAGGAAGATGAAGCTTGGCCTTCAACTAGATAGTGGACAATATGGTGTAAGACTCCTCTAAGAGCTACTCAATGGAAGAGGTGGGATTCCTGGTCAGGAACACCCTGTGCTAAACAACACTCTATCTCAGCTAAACAACCAGAGAAAAAAATATGTCTAAATAGACCATATATCATAAAATCATAATCATAAGCTCACCGCATATGTCTTCCATCCTCTTGCTTATAAACAATGTGAGCCTTCTCACCTTCGGTCCCACTCATTAGGGTTTCCACCTTCATGCAATGAAACTCCCTCCAAAAATGCATTGTCCCATCATCAATTCCACTCCTCCATAACAGCGCTGTTGGATTTGGTCAACCTTGACTGGATCTTCATGCAATTTCTTCTTCCACACTCAAGGTGGCTTTATTCTAACTATCTGATATGATCCATATTCCCACTGAGTTATCTTCATTAATGTTCCACTTCCTCCATACTAGCTTTTTTGACTTGGTCAAACTTGAGTTTGTCCACATGCATTAGCCTTTGTTCACACATGAAGGTGTTTTATCCAGCTGTGAATATGATCCTTTTCCCAATTAAAAGGGATTTTATTGCTACTAAAAAAATTTATTAGTCTCCCTACCCATTTATTCATCTAATATGTGTTTGGAGCAAAATTAATATTCCAATTAGCTGCATGTTAATTTAGAAATATTATAGTCTGCCCCTCCCAAATGTTGCTTTTCCTCAAGCAACTGCAAGGATAGAACTTGTTATGTCTCTGTGATAAGCAAGATTGGCAAAAGTCCAATCACAGAGTTAACATCATTTCAACCAACTTTGGGATTCTAGGATCTAGCCCTCCTGAATCCGGAGAGGGATCTCTCCTGTATGTACAAAGATGGATTTGTCTTTGAAGTTTAGGGTAATGATATTAGGCTAGTTATGAAGGCCAAGGGTTTTGTTTTGTTTTGGATGGTTGAGCATGAAATGTTACTTGAGGGGAAAGTTATAAGTGCAAAAGCTTCAAAAGTGAGAAGTTGCAAGTGGATAGAACAGCTATGGCTAAGAGATAGATATAATGCTGGTTTTTAGTCCATTGGGCTATGGAGTCATATCTGGGCTTTAATTGAGCAACAACATCAAGTGTGATCCAAGGGGAAAGTCATCTATACCACAATATTATTGAGATTAGAATGATGAAATGGAAACAATAAAGTGTTGGAGGGGTGGAAACTGATAATAATTTCTCAGAGGATTTATAGTCAGTCTAAACAAGAAAGGCCTCTTAAGTAACTGTTTAAAACCAACCAAGGACAGGGCTAACAATAGACTTCTTGGGCAAGTTTGTACTCAAGCAGCTTAATTGACAAACAATCCAATAATCCGCATAATTACCTTCAGAAAGTATGAAAACATATAAGAGAAACAAAGTGTAACTTAAGATCAGATAAAGTACTTTTAAACCTAGTCTGCTTTCAGTCAACACCAAGGGAAACTTTCAGAATCTGCCTTTGGAGAAAAGAATCTAGGAATCAGGGCAAACCATATCTTCTCTAGTTTGACTTTAATGGGAAATAATGGAAATCACATTCAAGAACAATGTTTAAGCAAAAAGAAGGACGAGGGAACGCCAACATTCCTAACTGTTTAAACTGTATTGAATCATTCTTAAATAAACAAATCTGAAGAAAACATTAAGATAAATATTTCTCAGCCAGAGAAGGTTACTGATATACAGTAGGTCCTAACTCTGTTTAAACTGTTCTTTACAGCAGAAAATGAACAATATGGCATACATAGAAGGAAAACAATTGACAAAGAAAGAAGCACTTCACCAGTAATATAGACCAGAATCCCAAGAAACAACTTGTTATTGATGTCAAACCGGTTACAGTCTTCAAGTCCAATGTTTCAGTTCAGCAATCATCTTCACTATTCAGCCTAACTACTCTATCACAAACAGAGCTTCAAGGGCCAGTGAACGCTATGTACAAATAGAAGTCTCAAGCTCTTGTGTATTTCAAAGTTCTGCAACCAACAATTTCTCATATTCTTCTGAGGTATTTATAGAAGAATGAGGAGGTGATCTGAGAAAAGATCTCTCAGGATAATTAATACAGGTTCAAGACTTCTCGGCCTTTTGAGGGGCTCGAGGGAGAAATTTACAGGTGGATCACTGTATTAACTTTTTTACAATAAATATCAAAGCTCGGTGGGATATTTATTTGACTTTGAGGCTCTGTACGCTGTGTGGAGTAACTCTGCAGATATTTTGCATTTATTCTCTTGCGGAAGTAACTCCTTGGCTGCGCTGGAGGTTAATATCTGATTTTCTTCAATAACTTCGGCCTCTGTTTGAATGCTTTGAGGCAACAAGTGGCTTCTGTGGTAGCTGAGGAATAAATTCACCTGAAATGCAGTGGTGGAAGTCTTTTCTGCCTGACAGATCTTTTTTATTTTCTTTAAAATGAGCTTTGAGTTGGGGATTAGGCTTTTGATAACCGTCTTAGCCATAATCCCCATAAAAATGTCTTCAATCTCCGTTCTGTGGTGCTCTGTCTTAAAACTTATACTCTTCAACTGTTTTTGAATAAAACAGTGTCTTGTTGATGTGCAGGGGCAGCACAAGCCATTTACATGTTATCAACGCTCATGAAACGCTGATAAATCACTGGATTCAAACCTGCGAATGGTTCTGTTTAATAGCCCGAAGGCACAGGAAACGTCTCTCCCAGCCTTCGGCCTTTCTTCATAACATAATGGAAAACCATAGAAATACCTGCAAAACATGAAACAATTAAGAAATCTTGCGGATATAGGTTTAAACTGCTTCAGATGGCGGGGGAGGAGCGTAGCCGTTGGATAAAAATATCTAACGATGGAGATCAGCGCAAAACAGGCAAAGGAGAGCGGGGAGAAGAAATAAGGCGAGGTGGTTTTGGACCGTCCGATCTGGACACGTGGACGGTCTAGATCTAATCGGAGGATCGCAATCGGAGGGGAGGAACAAAGGGCGCGATTGGAAAATGCCGATGCGATTGCGCGATCGGGGAGACTTGTGCGACCAAGCGATGATCGTTGGATTAGCAGGAAATGGACGGACGGGATTAAATCGGAGCAATCGCAATCGGGGAGCGCAGAAGAGAGGATGTGATTGAAACTTGTGATAAGAAACTTGCGATTGAGCGCTGGCCATTGATCTGATGACCAGATTAACGGCGGGGAATGAATCGGAGGGATCGCAATCGGAGGTGGCAGGCAGGTGCATGCGATTATGCAATCGGGGAAAGTCGCGATGCGATTTGAAACTCTGATGTGATTGAGCGAGGGCCTTTCGATCGGCGATGATCAACGGTGGAGATGGAACAAGGGGAAACCCTTTCATACATACGAAAACCAAAGTTTTTACAATAAAAACAAGTTAAAATGGGTCGGGCGGAAAATATATAAGTAAAGGGAAAAGGCGCCCGATTGTAGGGTCATGGGATATATGAACTGTAATATGCCCGGGAGTATATATAACAAGGGCCTAATCGCAATCGGAACTGCGGGCCTGGTCTTTCCGATCAACCCATTGAAATTTCCCCGATTGCGATTGCGCGATCGGCCTTTTCGATCAACCCTTTAAATTATTTCAACATGTGTTTTTAAGTTTTTAACTTAAAACATTCGGAAAGTGGGCTTTTGGATTTACAAAGGGAAATATTGATCGGAGAGGGATTTTTTCAATGGTTTTAGTGCCTGGTTGCGGGCCCACGGGTTAAATGAAATAACGATATGATCTGCGGTTTATGACAAAGGGGCTGATCGCAATCGGAGTTTTGAAATGGTTCACAAACATGCACACTTGAATCATTCCGATGCGATTAGAGCTTCATGGGTTTTGCGCTTGGTTCCGGGGAAAGGGCATGTGGGGGGAAGTGGTTTAGGACTTAGCCCAAGGGGCTTAGGTCCATAGCAATAAAACTTTGATTTTTATGAAAAATTTCAAGGATTTAAATGAATTTGGGGGTTTCGGCAAGGTTTTTAAAGTAAGTTTCAAACCTTATAAAGTGGTCTTTACGAATGGAAGAAGGAAATTCATAAAAACAAAGGGGATTTTATGGAGACAAAGGGAAACAAGTGAAGGTTAATTTTGGAGTGGGGAGGAAGGGAAAATGATGGTTTTTTCAGCATTTTTTTTCTTTTTTTCTTTTTAGCAGAAATTTCAGAGTATAAAATGGGACAGCAAATGAGGATTTGGGACAGAGGCATGAGGCCTTAAAGGGACTTCAAGAGCCAACAATTTTTAGTGATAAAATTTGTTCCTTGGAGGCTCAGAAAGATCTTAACCACCTTTTGGTATAACAAAATATTATAGGTGGCTAACAGTGGCTCCACTTGGGGATGGTGCTTTCTTGAAGGCATCAAGAACTTCAGACTTGCATCTTCTGGGAGGCTAACTTGTGCCTGATCCATTGGGCTGCCATTCCTACTCCGGGAGGATCTTATTTGAAAACATATTTAGCAGCTATGAAAACAAAGGACTTTCATCAATACAAACATTTCTACCTACCCAATCCTACTGATCTAACATTTTTTCTTCATCATTAGAGTGCACTTGGATTGGAAAACTCTATTCACAACATTTTATTCTTTTGAAAGCATAAAACTAATCTAATGCTACTCCTTATTTCTCCTTGAACTCAGATTAAACAGTTGAGCTCAGATATTTCTCTACCTAATCTACTGTCTGTTGGGATTAAACTGTCCAACAGACTTTCATTCTCTAATTTCTAAAACAGAAATTTAAAAACAGTCAAGTCAAGATTAAGCTGTCTAACTTGCTGTGATCTATGGCATAAAAACAAGCTGCACATAGATTATTATTTGCAGAAAATTAAAATAAGAAATGGAAAGCTTAAGATTTGAAAATTTCTCATCATGGCCTTCTCTTTCCTTTGCAGCTCTATTTTGAACTTGTTTTGAGCTGTCTTCTTCCTTGTTTTCTGATTCAGATTTTGGGCAAATTAGAACCATTTTTTCTCTTTTATGACTCAGAAAATAAAACAGTTTTGAGTCATATTTCTTCGGAAACTTAGGTTCAGATTTTGAACAGGTTTGAACCTTTAATTTCTATCCTAATCTATCTACTGATAAGCCAAGATTAAACAGTTTGGCAAATCAAACTCACTATCCTATCAGTAGAAAAATTTAAAAGCTAATTAGTCAAGATTAGGCTGTTTGACTAACTAGAAGTGTGTTTTGCAGGAGTGGCATTTAAGCTTGCACACTTTCAGATTTGTTTCTCTTTTTGGTATGGGGCTATAGCTTTATTGTTTTGTCAGTTTGCCCTCTTTTCATTCTTTCTTTGTTTTTGTATTTTTGAATTCTTGATTTTTCTCCAAAGCAGAAAACAACAACTAACTACATGCTCGGAACTAAGCTTTATTGACATTCCTATCTAACCTATTCTAAACATGGAGTATTTACATATTCATATGATACAAAAGTGCCAATGCAGCCAGCTGAGTAATGTCAAGAAGAAGTAGTAACTCTGGTTGCTTGTCAGAGGTATCCATAGAACATATTGAAAGTTAACCTTCAATGTCAAGGCTATCACAGAAGGTGACAACTTTTCATTTCTCTGGCTCTTGCAAAGGGTCAATGCTTGATAATTTGAGCCAGTCGGGATTTCCACACACTCTTCCATAGGATCAACAAAGAAAAGATGAAGATTCTCTTCTTTATGGACCTCCATATCCGGTAGATTGTCTGCTTCCAAGGCCTCGGCTTTGAGGGCTATGTCTTCAATATGTTCCTTGGAAGTATCGTCATCTTTAACCTGCACAACAGCAAACACTGAAATATTTTCTTTGTCTAAATATATGCTTGCTTCTAATACAAATTCAGGCTCTTTGGATGACAGTTTGTCATTAATAAAGGAAGAAGTTTCTTCTTGGGAAGATGGTATATCCACAGCAGGATAGTCTTGTATCTGTTTCTCTCCCTTTCCTTCATCGTCATCTGAACTAGGGGACTCATCATATTTGACAGTGTTGTCCCCTTGTGGCCCTTGTGTGCTTGAATTCAGTGAACTAAACTTTGTGAAGAGGTTATTATATTCTCGAGTGGGGGTGCTTTCAAAGGTTTCCTCCTGCTCAAAAATTTCTTCATTGCTCTTCTCTTTACCTTCTGAGTTGAAAGGCTGCTGATTTTCAATTATGTGAAAGCGATTTGTGATGGATTGAAATGGGTGATTTCTGCTTTCAAGTTGATGATGGTGAAACTCATAACACCAATCGAATGCAGGTTGCCCTGCGTGATTAATTTTTTCTTGAAAATCATCATCATCATCAGACTGATCGAAATTTGGAAAATCATCGGAATAAACAATTTCATTAGTTGAACATATTGGGTTATCAGCAGGTCTCTCTTCATTATGATTTACAAAAGAAATTTCTAAATCTGTACAACAAAGTTCTCTATGTGAATGGGCAAGAGTGTTTGTTTTGCAAAAAGTTTCAGAGACTGACTGTTTATAAATAGTCTGTTCTATTTCCTTCTCTGTCAAAGGGGAAGATGTTTCCATGTCCCTTTGAACAGAAGTACAGCAATTCTCTGTCTCTTCCGAAGACTGATTTTGAGGCTGGATGTCTTCTTGAGCCTCAGCTATAAAGGATGATGAATCAATATTTGAGTTTTCAGGGATATCTTGAGGAACGTCCATTATTTCTTGGATCATCTCTTCCTCAACTGATTCATCTATATTCTTAAATTTTTTCAATAAGAGATTAAACTCATGAATGGCTATTAAAAGATCTTCAGGATGCATCTCTTCCAAAGCTTCCTCGTTATTTATAATGTGTTGGGTGATTTTTTGTGATGGATCATAATATATTGCACCCCATGATAATGACGTAGCGTTTTCTTCATAGTTCTCATAGAACACATATTCAAGGTCTCTTAAAGAAAACAAACTACTATATCTTAAGCATTCATACCAATCCCTAGCTTTTCCTTCTAATGTTAACATGAACATCTTCATTAGGCAGTCTTCATGCCATTCAACTTTCAACCTCCATACATGTATATGAAATCTGATGAGATGTAATAGAGGGTCATCAAACTTTTCACCTTGAAAAACAGGCAGATTGTCATCCCAATTCACCCGAGGCATCTTATGTGGAAACCCAGGGATATGATCTCTACTCATTGGGGCATATCTTCGTTGTATTCTCATAATCATGTTTGTAAATCAGAAAAGAGGTCACTGTGTCCGGTCAATCAGTTCAGGGTCTTCTACCAGTGGAGTCATTTGGTCTTCTGGGAGTTTCAGAGTGTGGAGTCGCTTGGTGGAAAATTTTTCGCTCCTAAGGAAGTAAAACGTTTTATGGTTCCACCACCATATGATTCTTGTAGAGCTGTAAGATTCTTAGGAACTGAATTAGCTCTCAAGGGTGATCTGAAAACAGTTGAAGATTTAATCTTAGGAGACTTCCTAAGGATGCTTTCTAGGTTATCAACTATCTCAGGTGGATCAGGGTCAGGATGGGCTCTAATGTGAATCTTTTTAGAAGCCACTATGCTGCGTTTTTTAGACCCAAATAAACAAGAAAAGTTCAGCCAGATATGACAATCTTTGAGAGGTTAACTAAACTGTTTACACAAATCTTAATCCTACAGTCCTCTAACTGAGTTTGAATGATATTATAATGATAATGGTTCTTCCCAGTGGAGTATTAAGGTCTGCTAGGATTGTGGAGTCGCCAAGTGAAATTTTTTAGCTCGTAAGGAGGTAAAAGGTTTTATGGTCCACCACCATGTTTATTAGATACCAATCTGAAATATTTTTGGGTTTTTCTGAGTTTTTGTGGTTGTATGGAAAACTAAAAGAGTCTATAAAAGCTGGCCAAGCAACTATGAACTCAAAAAATTCCCCAGTATGGTCGCCAGAAATGTTAGGTCTCCGTAATAAGCAAGATTGGCAAAAGTCCGATCACAGAGTTAACATCATTTCAAACAACTTTGGGATTCTAGGATCTAGCCCTCCTGAATCCGGAGAGGGATCTCTCCTGTATGTACAAAGATGGATTTGTCTTTGAAGTTTAGGGTAATGATATTAGGCTAGTTATGAAGGCCAAGGGTTTTGTTTTGTTTTGGATGGTTGAGCATGAAATGTTACTTGAGGGGAAAGTTCTAAGTGCAAAAGCTTCAAAAGTGAGAAGTTGCAAGTGGATAGAACAGCTATGGCTAAGAGATATATATAACGTTGGTTTTTAGTCCATTGGGCTATGGAGTCATATCTGGGCTTTAATTGAGCAACAACATCAAGTGTGATCCAAGGGGAAAGTCATCTATACCACGAGATTATTGAGATTAGAATGATGAAATGGAAACAATAAAGTGTTGGAGGGGTAGAAACTGATAATAATTTCTCAGAGGATTTATAGTCAGTCCAAACAAGAAAGGCCTCTTAAGTAACTGTTTAAAACCAACCAAGGACAGGGTTAACCATAGACTTCTTGGGCAAGTTTGTATTCAAGCAGCTTAATTGACAAACAATCCAGTAATCCGCATGATTACCTTCAGAAAGTATGAAAACATATAAGAGAAACAAAGTGTAACTTAAGATCAAATAAAGTACTTTTAAACCTAGTCTGATTTCAGTCAACACCAAGGGAAACTTTCAGAATCTTCCTTTGGAGAAAAGAATCTAGGAATCAGGGAAAACCATATCTTCTCTAGTCTGACTTTAATGGAAAATAATGGAAATCACATTCAAGAACAATGTTTAAGCAAACAGAAGGATGAGGGAACGCCAACATTCCTAACTGTTTAAACTGTATTGAATCATTCTTAAATAAAAAAACTCTGAAGAAAACATTAAGATAAATATTTCTCAGCCAGAGAAGGTTACTGATATACAGTAGGTCCTAACTCTGTTTAAACTGTTCTTTACAGTAGAAAATGAACAATATGGCATACATAGAAGGAAAGCAATTGACAAAGAAAGAAGCACTTCACCAGTAATACAGACCAGTATCCCAAGAAACAGCTTGTTATTGATGTCAAACCAGTTACAGTCTTCAATTCCAATGTTTCAGTTCAGCAATCATCTTCACTATTCAGCCTAACTACTCTATCACAAACAAAGCTTCAAGGGCCAGTGAACGCTATGTACAAATAGAAGTCTCGAGCTCTAGTGTATTTCAAAGTTCTGCAACCAACAATTTCTCATCTTCTTCTGAGGTATTTATAGAAGAATGAGGAGGTGATCTGAGAAAATATCTCTCAGGATAATTAATACAGGTTCAAGACTTCTCGGCCTTTTGAGGGGCTCGAGGGAGCAATTTACAGGTGGATCACTGTATTAACTTTTTTACAATAAATATCAAAGCTCGGTGGGAGCTTTATTTGACTTTGAGGCTCTGTACGTTGTGTGGAGTAACTCTGCAGATATTTTTGCATTTATTCTCTTGCGGAAGTAACTCCTTGGCTGCGCTGGAGGTTAATATCTGATTTTCTTCAATAACTTCGGCCTATGTTTGAATGCTTTGAGGCAACAAGTGGCTCCTGTGGTAGCTGAGGAATCAATTCGCCTCAAATGCAGCAGTGGAAGTCTTTTCTTCCTGACAGATCTTTTTTATTTTCTTTAAACTGTGTTTTGAGTTGGGGATTAGGATTTTGATAACCGTCTTAGCCATAATCCCCATAAAACTGTCTTCAATCTCTGTTATGTGGTGCTCTGTCTTAAAACTTATACTCTTTAACTGTTTTTGAATAAAACAGTGTCTTGTTGATGTGCAGGGGCAGCACAGGCCATTTACGTGTTATCAACGCTCATGAAACGTTGATAAATCACTGGATTCAAACCTGTGAATGGTTCTGTTTAATAGCCCGAAGGCACAGGAAACGTCTCTCCCGGCCTTCGGCCTTTCTTCATAACATAATGGAAAACCATAGAAATACCTGAAAAACACAAAACAATTAATAAATCCTGCGGAAATAGGTTTAAACTGCTTCAGATGGCGGGGGAGGAGCGTAGCCGTTGGATAAAAATATGTAACGGTGGAGATCAGCGCAAAACAGGCAAAGGAGAGCGGGGAGAAGAAATAAGGCGGGGTGGTTTTGGACCGTCTGATCTGGACACGTGGACGGTCCAGATCTAATCGGAGGATCACAATCGGAGGGGAGGAATAAAGGGCGCGATTGGAAAATGCCAATGCGATTGCGCGATCGGGGAGACTTGTGCGACCAAGCGATGATCGTTGGATTAGCAGGAAATGGACGGACGAGATTAAATCAGAGCAATCGCAATCGGGGAGCGCAGAAGAGAGGATGCGATTGAAACTTGCGATAAGAAACTTGCGATTGAGCGCTGGCCATTGATCTGAGGACCAGATTAATGGCGGGGAATGAATCGGAGGTGGCAGGCAGGTGCATGTGATTACGCAATCGGGGAAAGTTGCGATGCGATTTGAAACTTTGATGCGATTGAGCGAGGGCCTTTCGATCGTCGATGATCAACGGTGGAGATGGACCAGGGGGAAACCCTTTCATACATACGAAACCAAATTTTTACAATAAAAGTACAAATGGCTCAAGTGAAAAATATATAAGTAAAGGGAAAAGGTTTCATTGGCAATGTGATATAGGAACCGTAACAGTTGCTGGGAGTATATATAACAAGGGCCTAATCGCAATCGGAACTGCGGGCCTGGTCTTTCCGATCAACCCATTTGAAATTTCCCCGATTGCGATTACGCGATCGGTCTTTTCGATCAACCCATTAAAGTATTTCAACATGTGATTTTAAGTTTTTAACTTAAAACATTCAGAAAGTGGGTTTTTTGATTTACAAAGGAAAATATGATCGGAGAGGGATTTTTTTCAATGGTTTAGCGCCCGATTGCGAGCCAACGGGTTAAATGAAATAACTATATGATCTGCGGTTTATGACAAAGAGCTGAATGCACCTAGCTTGAAATGGTTCATAAACATGCAGATTTGAATCCTCCTGATGCGACAGCTTTATGGTTTGAAGCTTGGTTCTGGGGAAAGGGCATGTGGGGAAGGGTTTAGACTTAGCCCAAGGGGCTTAGGTCCATAAAGAATAAAATCTTTGATTTTTATGAAAAATTTCAAGGATTTAAATGAATTTGGGGTTTCTAAGTTTTTTAAAGTAAGTTTAAACCTTATAAAGTGGTTCTTTACTTAATGGAAGAATAAAATTCATAAAACAAAGGGGATTTCATGGACATGCAAAACAAGTGAAGGTTAATTTTGGAGTGGGATAAGGAAAATGATGATGCTGCTATTTTTTTGCGTAAATTTCGTGGAGAAAAATGGGATAGAAAATGAGGATTTGGGACAGAGGCATGAGGCCTTAAAGAGACTTCAAGAGCCAACAATTTTTAGTGATAAAATTTGTTCCTTGGAGGCTCAGAAAGATCTTAGCCACCTTTTGGTATAACAAAATATTATAGGTGGCTAACAGAACTGAAGAGCTTGTCCTCTTCCTCCTGTAGCATCCTCAAGTGATAATTTCCTCCAAAGAACAAGATGCTTTTTCATAAATGTGTTCTCAAGTTGTTCCTCCCATGTGTAAAAGCATGCCTTTGGTGAAAAATCCAAATGGCTCTCATCATGAAAAAGTGGGATGTCCATGGAAAGAAATATATGTCATATAGAGGCCTTCTTGAAGCATGGAATCTAAAATATATTGGGAATCATCATCCCCATGTGAAGCCTCCATCCCCAAGCTATCATCCACAAAAAGTGAGTCACCCTCCACCACTGTAACTCCCGAAACATCTCCTCCACCTTAGGATCCTGCAAAGAAGGTGGGATGCATAGCTGAATATGTGGGATCAAATGTCCATCCCACATTATTTCTCTCTCCATTTATGATATGTATGGGGCTGCTGTTGATCTTGAGATGAAATATTATGGCCTCCAAGAATGAACAAAGTTACCCCATCAATCAAAACATCCATGAAGTGCCTCTCCCAAGAACTCAAGTTCTCCAAATGGCTCCTTCCACATGAAAACAAGAGGTGTAGTGTGGAAATCATGGGTTTCCCATTGTTTTTCCTGAAACATGAAACATATGAATTATAGATAATCATACTCCCAATGGGCACCTCCAAATCTTGTGCCATCCTCCCAACAAAGCTTCCCATAAGAACAAGAATATCATCAATATATGGAAGCAAAAACAAATAAAAACAAGCTGCCATATGAAAATCAGGAGATGGATCATACTTCCATATGTGGAACCAGTGTAGTGCATCCCATGCCTGCCTAAAAATAAAGTGTAACAAGTGTCTTTTCAACCACTTGTTTGCTGCCACAATCATCCTACAAGATTGGATCATGAAAGTAAAACTTAGTGCCAATGGTGCACACCAAAAATCATGTGGCATCCCCCACAAACCACAAATAAAATGGCCAACATCAATGCTGCAAATGGCCTCAAGTACATCACAATAAAATATACAAGAAGGGATGATCCTCCTTGGTACAATATGCTACTCACAAAAAGTAAAAGAGTACAAATAATAATGCGTAAATGTACATCCTCTACTATGTATCTCAGTCATTGAGCTAAAATGGCTCAACTGAAGTTCTCCCTCACTCTCAATGAGTAGGGAAGTGGTTGTGACAACCTATCCATCATCATCCAGGCTATGCATCTCTCCATATGTTGATATACATCCTGTTGGATGCCCTCCCAAGTGAACTCCTCCATCAAGGAATGATATACATCAAAGTGCATGGAAAGAAAGTCCACATGTACTACATGTAACAGATGCTCCTTGAGCTTAGAAGCTGTAGCCAAGAAGACTCTGCCACAAGAATAGATTACCCCATTGTTAGTATGAATATTTATTTGAAGTGTATGAAAAAAGACCACTTTAGCTACACATAACTTATATCCCTAACAGCAGAAGTGACCGCTAATATCTTCAGATCTGCAATTAGATGATCAAGACAAATGCTGCAAAAATCTAGATCTATGCATTAGAAGACAATTAACAGTAGAAAAATAAGATTTACTCCATAGATCCAATATACAAGACAAGAATATATCCAATGAATAATATTATTCATGGCACCTGGGAGGAAAACACAAGAGGGTGTTCCCTGTTCTCCTCAATGGGATGGGTTCTTGTGAGTCCTCAGCACTTCAGATTTATAACTTCTCTCTCTTGATGGTGTAGAAAACCTAGACAAAAATGGAAAAGTATGGCTGTGATTGTGGATCAATAGCCAGACCAAGTGTTGAGATCCAGAGTGATCTTTAGGCAACAAAAGGTGACAAATGAATGGAAAAACCCTTCTATTTATAACAAAATATTGAGTTAGTCTAGAGATTGGTTCATAATTAAAATATTATTAACCAAATCTAGATCCAAATTTTATGGAATATTTTATTATATTTGTTGGAGGGAAAAGGAATTTGACTTGAGTCAAATCCCTTTATTTGTAAATAATAAATAAATAAATGATTTATTTATCATTTTAAGGATGTGATTAAGTAATAATAAATAAATAAATGATTTATTTATCATTTTAAGGATATGGTTGAGTAATAATCAAATAAATAATGATTTATTTAATTATTTAAGGGTGAATTAATCATATTTAACAAAGAATATTATTTAAATAAGATTTAAACAATTATTCTTAGAAAATAATAAGATAAATAATGATTTATCTAATTAATTTCCTTGTTTTGGGTTAAATATAACCAGAAATATTAATTAAACTATTGTTTAACTAATTATTTCTTGAGTAAAATCAAACAAATGTATATTTATTTAATATTTCTTTATGGGGTTTCCTGTTTAGACCATAAACAACTTAATAAAGGTGGTTTACTAAGTTATTTTCATAGTGAAAGTAATTTTACTTGGAGTAAAATTGGTCTTACATGATGTACTTGGGTCCATCTAATGATAATAGTTTAGATGACCAAAAAATGGTGTAACAGATTGCCCCCCAGCGTGCGAGCATTAGGAGCTAATCGTATGACCTAAGTACGTTGTAAGAACTCAATCACTATACATCGAAGGGGAAGTCAAAGAGAGAGAAGTATAAGGTAAACCAAAGTGCTGAAAGAACTAGACCTTGAGGAGGCGACTTGCAGGTGCGACAAGTATTTTTGATGAGTGAGTACCTACTATAGGTAGAGGGGGAGGCATACCTATGCCTGCCAAGGAAATAGTACAAACAATAAGGCACCCAGAAAACCATGGAACACAATAATAAAGAATATGTTGGCCTAAACATGAGCCAGATAAGTAAAACGATAATGGATCCCACATACATATTGTGCCTGGATAATAGCCAGGACTTTGTACAATAATATCTGAGTATATGAGATATAAATAGAACCCATATGCCCCTTAAAACAGGAAAGGGCTCTAAAAATCTGACTGGTACATGCAAAAAAAACGGTGCTGCAAGCGGCTGATGCCGACATCATCAAATGTATGGAGCTGCATCGAAGGTTGTGATGAAGAGTTCATCCGAGTGTGTGGGGGGCTACCTGTAGGGCCACCCCCTCATGAGGACTGAGACATCTCACACACACTCGGGAATCATCAATTTCAGCTGGTGCATCACTGAACCATCAAGTATACAGATCTAGATTATGATGAAAGGAGCTGGAGCTGAGAAACAATCAAGTCAAAGGGAAATAAGGAATCCCTTTGCCTGATCTGAGGCAGCGAAACCAAAGTGTAAGCTGGAACCAAGTTACACCGCCCTCTAGACCTCTCTTCTGGAATGAGCTGATGTCAACAAAAGGGGGTCCGCCATAGGTGAGGCAATAAGGGATCCTCAACTAGGGCACGAGAGAAAATAGTAGAGTGACTGGCAGACTGACACCAATGATGATGAAGAAATGGGGGGGACTGAGTAGTGAACGAACAACTTCCCTTGTTAGATCATAAATGGTATGGATGACCTAGCAGCGACTGACACAATATCATGAGCAACTGAAGGTCATAATGTGCGACATGAGAGAGGGACCAAGCAATGAATGATGGAGGACTATGGCGAGATGTAAAGGGACTCGGGATAGACTCCATGGAAGCAATGATTACTCTACTCGGATGCTCTAAACAAGGGTGACTCGATGGTGCTGCCACATATGTAAAGGGTCCAATGGGGACTATAAAAGTGTGGGTACAAGATGGTAACTCACGACAAAAGTCGACATGAGCATGGACAAGTATGGACACAACATGGTGCCCCCAGTACGAGTGTTGCAAGTGAAGAAATTCAATTTTTAGGAAGGGTGAAGTGGCGCTTCTTGGACAAAATGTGTCCTGGTGAAGTATCAAATGAAAAAAGCTAATAGATACCCATTTGAGGGCTTGGTGAGATCTTTCCAATGGTATATACGGTTTGTGAATTTGAGCTACTTTTTGGTCATAGTAAGAGAAAGAAAAATTAGGGGTTTTCTTTTAATAAGGCATTTTCCTTCCAGATTCACTTATTTTCCGGTGGAGCTATGGTGAATGTCGTGAGGAGAGGAGGCCTTAAATCTTGTGACAATTGTAGCGGATAAACCGACCATTGGAATTTGAGATCTATCAGCTATAGGTAAGTGGCCTAATCCTACTCTTTCATTTCAGTGGATTGAAAGTTCAGTTTAGGTCCCCAGAGCTTGTGAATAGGCCAGGTCGCACTTTTTGGGGTCTATTCTGCGACTTTGGTAGCAGGTTCTGGGCAGAAAAATGCGACCTGTCCCAGGAAATGACCTAAACAGTGTGACCTGTCAGAAAAATGGGTTTTCAGTGCTGTTTTTGGTTGAGATCTGGGATTTTTATGGTTGAGGGGCATAGGTGCCCCCAAGCATGTTGTGGACATGCCAAAATGTATTTAGAAAAAGGGAAATATAAACATAGTTTAATGATGTGGTGCACCATTTGTTTTGGGTATGGTTGCGTAGTTTGAGAAAGGAAATAGACGATTACCAATGTATTTTGACACTGCATATATGAATCAAATGGACTTTAAGTTTCTATGTTGGCACACATGGTCCTAATATCCCAAAGATAGTATTTGGGATAACGAACTGATGTTCTCCCAAAAAACCTATAGGTTGGTCAACCACAATGTCTATGAGACTGGGTTGCTGATGAAAAATCAAGGAATGATGAGGGGTATCATCCCTAGAGTGATCTTGAAGTGATATGGGACTCTAGAGGTTCTTCTAAATGTGGAAGAGTAATGGGACTAGATTCGTCACGACTAGATTCACTAGGAGAGTGTTGAAGAATTTCTTCTCCTAGTCTCTCCAATATGAGTGCCCCCCTTACCCAAACATTGGGTGTCAATGTAATGGCCACGAGGTGCATGTGATTCGAATGCATGAATTCGATGTAAGGGGGAATAGATAAAGTCAGGAGTGGTGGCTACTTCCATAATTTCATCATCATAATAGAAGATGGGGCGACTGATGGAAGAAATACCACTTAACATGGCAAGGTGACCTTACTCCTCCTCATGAAAGGAGAGGTTTGTATGTGTATCGTCACTCAGGGTGACAGAGGAGGAAGCAGACAAAGGATCTGTCCATGTTGAGACTAAGGAGGGTGTCGAGGGGAGTTAAGACGAAACATCAGGGGGGACTTCCAACCAAGGACCTGTGATCTCGACATCATAAGGGGGAATGCGAATGTGAGTAAGATGTGAGAATAAGGGAGTGGTTGAGTCATTGCGCTCGGCCTCGAATTGGTGTAAGGCTTCTAAAGAGGAACGATATTCTTCAAGGCAAGGGAAAAAGTGAGTGTAGTGGCCATGGAAATCACACAAAGCATAGGGGTGATTTGTGCGTAATGGTTTGAGTTTTGGGATTGAATCAGGTATAGTGACATATACCTCTGGGATATGAGATTCCGGAAATGTCTCGTTGACCATGGACTTGAGGTGAGACAACTCCGAACAAGTATGGGTGGCGTGACCAACAACATCACACAATGCACACTGGGTGGTATGCCGTGGAGGCTAATAAGGGGCAGGGTTTGTCGGGGTGGCCTTGTCCTTTGATGCCCTCTTGCAAGATTTTCCCTTCTTACCCGAAGCAATCACAAAAGGAGGTGGTTCCTGTTGAGGTGAATGAGGCACTGTTACAGCGGGAGAATTCATAGGGACTGGTTGAACCAGGGTGAAAGAAAGATAAGGTTTAGGCTGACCAAGTGGGATGGCGGCTGGAGGATCGAGGTACCAGATGGGAATCCCAAGATTCAGGTTAGGAAGAGAGAAGGTGGCCATAATAGGTACAGTGTACACTCTTGGTGGGGGAGCTAGGAACGGTATTTTACCAGAGGGGTAATGACCAGGCGGGATGGATCCAAGGTGGTTGAGGCCTGGAGGAACCATTCCCAGAGGAAAAAGGTGCTCGTGAATACCAGCTGAAGGTAAAGGGCCAAGAGAAGGAGGTTCATGAGGCTGATAAGAGGATGTCATGAAAATCTAGTAATCGGGGGAACTAGATGGAAGAGTTTGAGTGGCCACCTGTCCTTCAGGTGGTTGGGTAGCCACAACTCCCTGTTGAGGGAAAGGATCTATGACCACAGCCGACTAACTAGGTGCAGTACTGGGAGGAACAGAAGGGATGGCTTGTTGTCCTCTCAATGTTGCTTGAACAGGGCTTGTTTTTATGAAGAGGCCTATCCTGCTTGGGATGAGTAGTGTTAAGATAATTACCTTGATTAGGTCCATTATTGCCAGAGGTAGCTTTATTTTGATTGCCTTTTCTCTTCCTTTTTGAGGTATGAGGATTAGTCATGCCCTGCTGTGCATACACTTGTCCCGGAGGGGGTGGTGGTTGTTGTTGCGGGGGTTGAGAAGGAAAGGGAGGAGGAGGTGCTAATGCTATAGGAGCTGGAGCACCAGGCTATGGATATGGATAATAAGGATTTTGGGTAGCAGTGTGGTAAACAGGAGGTTGGGAAAAAGGAGGAGGCATGTCGTATCCTGGATACGTGCTACCGGGAGGGGGAAAAGTGTCAGACGAGCTGGCCCCTCCTTGAGAGAAACCATAGCCCATGGGAGGTTGAGCATACGAATTAAAGAGAGCTCCAACGATACCTTCAGCGGTGTGAGATGCCCCCGGTGCGTTGGCACCACCAGGTCTGGGAAGATCAGGTAGAATGGTATAAACATAACCCGACTGAGCCTAGAACATGTCATATTTTAACGCAATTTGGAGAGCGGTTGCTTCGGTTTGAGGAAATTGTGATGCAACATATTTCCCAATAGGCGGCAAGAGAGTCCTAAGAAACCATTCCATGTATACATGGTCCTCAAATGGAGGGGCTCAACATAGACTCCTTCTTCTCCGCCATTCCTAAACATGTTCGGATAGGCGGGTTATAGATGATTGACGGAAAGAGGTCAAGAGCTCAGTACTAGTGTCGTAACGAAGGGGAAGCTGGAAGTAAGACAAAAAATCCCGGGCGAGAGTCGCAAAGGTGGTATGAGAGGAAGGGGCCTGATCAACATACCACTTAGAAGCTTCATCTGTAAGCGTTCATTGGAACAACCGAAGATGGACAGAGTCATTGGTAATGGAATTGGATGAACACCACATGTGGAAAGATTGAATATGATTTGAAGTATCTTCTCCAGAAAGACCTTCAAAATTTGGGATGTCTGAAGGGAGCTTTGTTGGCATAGTAGGCCAACTAGCGTCATAGTGTATAGGGTCATTTATCAACTCATCACAATCGGGGAGGCTGAGGCCTGCCATGTAAGGGAGCAAGGGTGCTTCCGGGGTAGTGTCCGTGGCGATCCCACTAGTGGTATTTCCGGCGGGAGGGCCGGGGTTACCACTAGCATTAGCTCCTACACCAAACATAGTGAAGGTGTCAGGGGGAGAACCGGAGGCGGGATGAGAAGGAGAACCCAAAGGACCAGAAGAAGAGTCGGTGTGCGGACTCGATAGAGGACTAACTCGAACTCTATGTGGAGGAGTAAGTATTCCAACCAGAAACTAATGATGAAGGCCAAGAAGTCTCTAGGATAAATGACTTGGTGACTCAATGATGACGTCACAAACACAACACATGGGAAAAAGATACCAACAATGGTAGGAAGGTGCAGGATCAAATGATTTCAATGTCGAAACAAGGGCAAAGAGGTGCAGGATCAAATGATTTCAATGTTTTAGAGTCTTTGCTTAGCGGTGTTAACCAAGCCCTTTTTCACTTAGGTTGTGTGTGTAAAAAGTTTGTAGATTTTAATTTTTAAACCTAGACATTTGTAGAGAAAAAGAAAAAGTGTTGTTGTATAGCTGTAAATAACCCTACAAATGACAGTATATAGGCCTGCAAAACAGAAAATAAATAGCTAATAATGCAATAATCTAAACCCAAGAAGGTGGGAATCTCAACAACTAGTCAATAGGTGAGTAAAAAACCTAATCTAAACACACTAAAATAGGACAATAGATCTTGGGTCAAGAGGGACAGAGATCTAAAAGACAAAATCTGCTGGAAAGTGGTGTAGAAAACAACAACAAATCAGAGGAAAATTGCTGTAAAAAGTGGTGGAGAAAGGCTATCTCCAAGAAGGAAGTGGAGTGCCCCCTAATAAAAACCCAAACAAAGCTTAAAAAGAGGAGATTTGGATGGATAACAAGTCGATCTGAAGTGGATCTAAAGATGAGGTATCAGATCTGAAGAAATGGCTGAAGAATTTGAAATTTCAGACAACCTGCAACAACAAACACTCTTCCACAAAACGTGGAGGGCACTGAAGCCCTAGGGGGCTAGGCTCCCACTTAGTTGAGCGAAAAATAACAATTACAGGTCCAAAACGGGCAGATATGGAGGTCAGAAAACCCTAAACAGAGGCTCAGGAGAACCCATAAAACTTTCAGAAAAATCCCTGTAGAAAGTCCAGGTCGCAGTTTTTGGCTTGTTTTCAGCAGAGGTCACACTTTTTGGGCTATAAGGTGTGCCCTGGAGGTCCAAGTCATAGGTTTTGGGCAGAAAAGTGTGACCTACACTTCCGACACTCTTGGCGGCAGGTTTCAAAAAAAATTGTCGTCTCAGCTGCAGCTAATGTCGTTCACCTATGAAATGGGTCTGAAAACATGTAGAAGTTAGAATTTTTATTTTTTGAGGGTTTTATGGATTAAAAACAACATCAAGAATAAGCAAAACAAGGGGCTGAAGAGAAATCCTAGGGTTTGAAGCAGCTGGATATGCAAGGATCAGAAAAATGGCAGCGATCGTAATGGTAAACCCGTGTGGAGTTGCCAGTTGTTAGTATGAATATTTATTCGAAGTGTACAAAAAAAGACCACTTTAGCTACACATAAACTATAGCCCTAACAGCAGAAATGACTACTAATATCTTCAGATCTACAATTAGATGATCAAGACAAATGCTAAAAAAATCTAGATCTATGCATTAGAAGACATTAAACAGTACAAAAATAAGATTTACTCCATAGATCCAATAGACAAGACAAGAATATATCCAATGAATATTTTTATTAATGGCACCTGGGAGGAAAACACAAGAGGGTGTTCCCTGTTCTCCTCAATGGGATGGGTTCTTGTGAGTTCTCAGCACTTCAGATTTAGAACTTCTCTCTCTTGATGGTGTAGAAAACCCAGACAAAAATGGAAAAGTATGGCCATGATTATGGATCAATAGCCAGACCAAGTGTTGAGATCCAGAGTGATCTTTAGACAACAAAAGGTGACGAATGAATGGGAAAACCCTTCTATTTATAATAAAATATTGAGTTAGTCTAGAGATTGGTGCATAATTAAAATATTATTAACCAAATCTAGATCCAACTTTTATGGAATATTTTATTATATTTGTTGGAGGGAAAAGGAATTTGACTTGAGTCAAATCCCCTTATTTGTAAATAATAAATAAATAAATGATTTATTTATCATTTTAAGGATGTGATTAAGTAATAATAAATAAACAAATGATTTATTTATCATTTTAAGGATATGGTTGAGTAATAATCAAATAAATAATGATTTATTTAATTATTTAAGGGTGAATTAGTCATATTTAATAAAGAATATTATTTAAATAAGATTTAAACAATTATTCTTTAGAAAATAATAAGATAAATAATGATTTATCTAATTAATTTCCTTGTTTTGGGTTAAATATAACTAGAAATATTAATTAAACTATTGTTTAACTAATTATTTCTTGAGGAAAATCAAACAAATGTATATTTATTTAATATTTCCTTATGGGGTTTCCTGTTTAGACCATAAACAACTTAATAAAGGTGGTTTACTAAGTTATTTTCATAGTGAAAGTAATTTTACTTGGAGTAAAATTAGTCTTACATGATGCTCTTGGGTCCATCTAATGATAATAGTTTAGATGACCAAAAAATGGTGTAACACCCATCATCCACAATGTATCTATGATCTCCCTCCGGATCATCAAGAATCATGCAAGCACCAAGATCCTTGGAGTACTCTACCAAAAGTTGAGACCTCCAATATGGATCAATCCTCCTAAGAGATAGCGTCGAAGATCTGAAATGTGGAGCTCCCCACATGTTGATGTATTTTCCTTTGACATCCCCCATGCCAAAGTCATCAATCATAATGCTGCTATATGTGGGAGATTCCTTCCAAAGTGGAAGTACCTCCTGATCCTCCAAGGTTAAGGAGTAACCCCTTTGCACCATGATAGTGCCATCTCCTACTCCTGCAACATCATGAAAAGTATGGGAGAATATCATCCCATACTCTCTCAATAACAACCAAACCAACAAAGGCTCTAGTTTCCTCCCCACACCACCATCATATATATCATGGAGCAATATCATAATAGTCGATATGAAAGATTTCACATCATCCCAATACACCCAAACTCTTTGTTGCCTTATGATGTAAATGTCATGCCAAATTCCATCCACCACCATACCCCTTTAAGAAGGATATGTAACATGATGTCAAAACTCTTTCAAGAGTAGCCAACGCAGTCTTGCCTCTTGTTGCTTGGTATCATAAATCTGCAAGTGTCTTTCCAAACTCTTGCTCATCAACACCACCCATCCAACCCATGGTGAGTGTCTATCATCATGTCCAAAAGTGGCATCCCTCCAATGGAGAATACCATCCTCCCAAATCAAATTTATGTTTTTGCATTTCATGGGATGTTGAAATGCAATCTCCTGGAGATCTCCAAATGAAGACCACTCATCAATGACCAAGTTGTTCCCATAAGGATCCAAATATGTGGTAGGAAAAAACCTCCCATCATGATGTGAAAGATTCATCAAGAAATATCCATCACAACCATGAGAGATGTTATCCATAATAAGATGTCCCCCAAAAACTATCTGCCCATCCTTTGTCATACATATGGGAAGGTCATTGGAATTCTCTAAAAAATGGTTGGGCTCCCAACTCATCAATGTTGCTTAATGATAGCGATGCTGATCTCCATGATGGTGAATCTTCTATCTTCAAATCATACTCTATGCTAAACACATAGTTCTGCATGGCATGGTTCAGGACAATACTCATCCCATCCTTCAAAAATATATGCTCCAACCCCAGGAGTTGTGTGCAGCTTAACAATGGTACTCTAGGATTAATGTACATCTCCTCCTTGAACAAATCAAGGCTACCCAGTGCAGTGAAATTCTGCTGCTCCAAATCAGAAATATATTTTGATCCTTGGTCATGCAATGGCATATTCCCACAATCCTCCATATGATGTGTTGAAATAACAAGAAATGGAAACATGTGCATACCTTGGTAAAACTTGGGAACATATTGTACTACTACAAGGGTTCCTTCCTCCGGTGTGATGGATTCCCCAACTACTGATGATGATTCTTGCTCCTATATGGCTTCATCAGTGTTGGTACAGGTATCCTCTTCCTCATGCATCTCCATAATTGTGCATGGGACTCTAGATGTCAAGAGATCAAGACTACTTTGCAAAGGCGCAAGTATATTTTCTCCTGATGTAAGCGCTCTTGCAGCAAGTGATGGTGAAGGCTTCTTCTCCTCTGATTTCTTCTTGTCAAACTTCTTGATCAATATTTGAGTAAAATTTGCAAATGCAGTCACTCTTGCATGAATCAAATGGCTGAACCACAAAATGCTAGCTTCACCCTCAAGGTGCAGTGTTGCAGTCTCAACATCTTCTTTCTCTACTACTTGATGTAGCAGGAAAAATGCATCCAACCTCATTCCCCAAGCCCTTGCTGTGCATGAGGATTACCCATCAAAAGTAGACAATAGAAATCTATTTCCCTTTTTCCTTCTATTGCTGCAAGGTCTCCTTTCTTCTTTGAGCTGAATGAAGTGTGGGAGATTTAGATTCTCCTTGAAAGCTCTAGGTTGAGACTTATATTCTGCAGGATACTCACTTAGAATGTCATGATCTAAGTGTTTTTCATCTCTATGCCTCTTATCATCAAAAGAAAAGTTCATAGTATGTTTCTTTGGAGCTCTATGCAATACCGGATCTTCTTTTTGCTGATAGGAAGTACATGGACCTTCCTCATCTTGAAACCCTAATGTGGGTTCACTTCTTTTCTCCATTTTTCTTTGCTTGACCTCCTTGGTGAGGTTCTTCTTAGATCTGAAAAGAGATGAGATCAAAATCATTCCTTCCATCATTCTATTCTCTTTCTCCTTCTCTTCTTATTATTATATCATATTGGATAAAAACTCATAGGCTGAGCCAAAGATCATTCTCTGATACCACTGTAATATTCCCAAATGGGAAAACTCAGCAATACATGCAGTAAAAATGCATTTTTCAAAAATGCATGCAATAATAGTTAGATGTAGCCCATGGATCCATTCATTTATAAATTATAATGGCCAATTACAAAAGGATATCTGAATCAAATCATGGTAGCTTAGTTAAACAAGCCTCCCAAGCCATTATTACTCAAAAATCATGCAAAAAAAAAGAGGGGCTGCAACCATGAAATAAGCTATAAATACCCTGACAACATTATTTTATTACTCCTGCAATAGCAGTAAGTTGTACATCAGATATAGAGCTACTATGTGCATAAAAAATCATATCTATATCAAATCCATGCACTATACAGGCTCCTCTAGTGAACCCCCTTGGGGTTTTCAGCAAAACACTATGTACAAAGTGTAGATCTGAGATCTAAGACTGCAGATCTACTGAAAATTATAGATCTAGAAAGTGGATCTGATCTAATATGAAAAAATAAAGTATCTCCTCCAGCAGATCTCCAAAGTGAAGGGCAGATTCCCAACACTCAGAAAATCAGCTCTCCAAATGGTGCACAAAACCACCCTACAACTGCCCCTTCAGATTACGCAGATCTAGATCAAGACTACGATGTAGGGGACAAAATTTAGTTTTCTGACAGCCAAGATATGAAAATGAAGCTCAATTCCTTTAATAATTTCCTCCCAATGGAGTAGAAACTTCCTCCACTGAAAATGAGCACTGAAATGGCCTAGATCTGTAGATCTAGTCTCCACTTGCTGCAGATTACTGAAACAGAAAATCCCTCAACAGGATCTGTGTTGTCAAAGGAATATGAAGCTTTTCCTTCAGCTAGATAGTGGAAAATATGGTTCAAGACTCCTCCAAGAGCTACTCAATGGAAGAGGTGGGATTCCCGATCAGGAACACCCTGTGCTAAAAAACACTCTATCTCAGCTAAAAAACTAGAGAAAGAAATATGTCTAAATAGACCATATATCATAAAATCATAATCATAAGCTCACCCCATATGGCTGCCATCCTCTTCCTTATAAACAATGTGAGCCTCCTCACCTTCGGTCCCACTCATTAGGGTTTCCACCTTCATGCAATGAATCTTGCTCCAAAACTGCATTGACCCATCATTAATGCCACTCCTCCATAAGAGTGTTGTTGTTTTTGGTCAACCTTGACTGGATCTTCATGCAATTTCTTGTTCCACACTCAAGGTGGCTTTATTCTAACTATCAAAGTTGATCCATATTCCCACTAAGTTATCTTCATTAATGTTCCACTTCCTCCATACTAGCTTTGTTGACTTGGTCAAACTTGACTTTGTCCACATGCATTAGCCTTTTTTTCACACATGAAGGTGTTTTATCCAGCTGTGAATATGATCCTTTTCCCCATTAAGAGGGATTTTATTGCTGCTAAAAATATTCATGATTCTCTCTACCCATTTATTCATCTAACGATGTGTTTGGAGAAAAATTAATATTCCAATTAGCTGCATGCTAATTTAGGAATATTACAGAATATGAATATCTTGAATTTCTATTGACCAATGAGGTTTCATTAATTGGGTATCGATTGGTATATAACATTGACAATCGACTCTGTGAAATTATCCATACTCTAGCTTCCCTGTTTGGGAACCTTGACATAATATTCTGTGGTGACTTATGTTAAGAATAACCTATACATGATTGTTGGATATTTGAAGAACCGAATATTAAAGGAACTAGTGCTCCTTATAGCTTTTGGAAAGAAAATGTGAAAGTTTATGAACTAAAAAAAGTAATGCGACAAGACAATAATTTTTTTTTATGTAATATTCCCAATTTTTCCATAAGATAATTGGAATATTAGAGTTATTACTTTCCATAATTAATTAAGTAATAAGAGGGTGGAGGGACCCAAAAACCCCAAATATAAATAAAATCCATTTTTGATGTGTGTATGCAGATATTTCAGATTGTAATATCCCAAAATCTGGAACAGCTAGCAAGGCATGACTGGAAAATGCATTTTCTAGTAATGGCTACCACAGTGATTGAAACCAAGACCTGGATTCCTTAGATAAATGTATCTAAGTCCTAAATCCAAGAGGAGGCTCCAGAGAAATGACTCTATGTGGGTTAAACAGATCTCCCACACCTAGTTTTCCTTAGAAAGTGCCCGTTTAGAGACTGCAACAAATCTTGAGCAAGAGATGGAATGACAGCGTTATTCTATAGCCATGAACACATGAATATACAAATAGCCATCATATTATATCATAGCAGCGATAATGTATACATTTTTTTTGGGAAACAAACACCCAAGAAGGCAATGCCTCTCTCAATGGAACATATACATGCTATATGGAAAATAATACTACATGAAGGAAGCCATGGCTATAACATCATATTTTATAAGAGATACTACAGCAAAATGATAGATAATACAATGATATGACAATATGAGCTTAATAAATGTGGGGGAGAAAGCTCTCAACCCCTGAAAATAACTATACAACAATCCTTAAGAGGATTGGCTGAAATATAAGTACAAATGGCAAATCTGCAGAAATGCCAGGGTTGTTGGGAAACAGCTGCAACTCAGAAAATAGAAATGGATGAATATAGCTGATGATGCTGCATATGTTGCATAGAACTCATCCAATGGATATCTCAGGTGAAAGGCTGATCCAATCCCTGAAGATCTTGCCCTCCAAAGTAGTGTTGCAACCCCTCTGCAATTGTGCTCAGAAATAATGCAGTCAAGGAGCTGGACTATGCTGTATGAGATAGAGAATGCTTGGCCTGGTGCGAAATATGTGCAATCAGCTCAGAAACCTCCTTCACTAACCTCCCGGAGGAATAGGAGCTCCCACCTCTGAAATATGAGCCAAGGAAAGGTGTTGTGGAACCCTCCACTGCAACACCCAGCAACACTACGTTATACTTCAGTAGAAATAATGCAGTGACTGAAAGGAGTGGCTTTGTCCTTGAACCAAGATGTGGAGAAATGAAGTGCAATCCTTCAATATTCCTCTCAATAAGGATAAAAAATCCTAAACAGGAATCCATCGTGCTAAGCAGCACTGCAACTTCGTTGAACAGCCAGAGAATGCAAAGATAGTCTTCAGACCAAAATCAATATACTCAAAGATATCTCACTATGGCTGCCTCTTCCTCCTTTTATGCAAGTGATCGTACCTTTTCCCTGGACCCCACACATTATGTTTCTTCCACAAACAATATTTCTCTCTCTCAAACTGTGCTATCTTCCCAAGCATGCTACACCTCTTAGGCATCACTGTTGACTTGGTCAAACTTGACCTTGTCCTCATGTAAATTGCCCCTTTTCACACTGGAAGGTGCAAAATAAGCTTCTCCAATGATCCCTTTCACACTTATGAGGGATTTATCCCTACTTATGGGTATCTTTACCCATTTTATTCATCTCCTAGATGATACAAGAAAAAATTAATATTCCATTTTGCTGCATGCAAAATTTGGAATAGTACAGTCCTCCCCTCTCAAAGATTGCTTATTCTCAAGCAAGTGCAAGGATAGACTAAGTTATTTTTCCTCCTCTTCCTGTAGCATCCATGTATGATGATCTCCTCCAAGGAAAGTGATGCTATCTCATCAATAAATTCTCCACATTGCTCCTCCTCAGCATGCAAGTCAGCTATCAAGCCATCATCATGTAAAGGTGAAATACTCAAGAGGATAGAAAAGTCATGTCTAGAGGTTCCCTTGAGGAACAGGATCTAAAATCTAATGGGAATTATCTCTCCCATATGATTCATCTATCTCCAAGCTATTAGCCATGAAAAATGAGTCACCACCCAACTAAGCAACTCCTGAAAATTTTCATCCACCTTTGGCTCCGGCAAAGTAGGTGGGATGAAAATCTGCACATGGTAGAAAATGTAGCCTACCCCACACTGTCCATCTTTCCACTTAAGATAATTGTAGAGTGTCTGCTGATCCTGGGCTGCAATAAGGTTTCCCTCAAGTGGCAAGATGAGCACTAGATCTCCAAAGACCTCTCCTCCAATGCTGCAAATCATGTTGGCCCAAACCATTCCATATATGATGAGTTGGAAGTCATCATAATATGGCATCACATCCATCATATGGCTCACCTCATAAGGAAAAAAATGTGTTGTTAAGGTGACCATACCATATCCCATGCTCCCCTTAGAACATGTAGTGCAAAAAGTGTGAGGGATTTCTCCCTCAAAGGACACATTCACCCAATGTGTCTCTCTCCCAAGCATGCTCCTTATAAAGATAGAAACAATAGAGCCATAGGGAGAAAAAATGAGAATCATGATTTCTGCCATATGTAACAAATGAGAAGGACAATGGTCCCTCAAGTGTAACCAATGTAGCTTGACTCTCAACTGTAATAGAGACTGATAGAATGAGGGGCTTCTCAACCACTTACCTGCTACTCCAATCTCCTCATAAGTATAGAGGAAGTGAATAATGAAAAGTGTACAATGAGCATGTCCTCCATAATATATATCTTCCCTAAGTACTCCTAGAGGATGGCCATCAATCATGCTTATGGCCTCAACTAGACCATGAAGCTAAAAATAAATAATGCTCCTCCTTGGAGCAACATCCTGCACATATATGGTTAAGGGATATATACATACATCATATAAATAATCATGTAAACAATCAACACCCTTACCATATGTTCTGCTCATACAAAGGGAGTGGCTCATAAATGAGTCTCCTCTTACCCTCAAAGAGAAAAGAGGTGGCTGTGTTAACTCTTCCAAAGAGTTATGTCTCTCATCCATCTCCATCTGGTCCATGCATCTCTTCATATGCTGATATATCTCCTCCTCAAATCCCACCCAAAAATACCCCTCCATGATGGTGTGGTATGCTCTCATAGAACAAGTGGGGCTGAAAAGGAAATCCTCTTGAGCTGCTTGTAGCAACTTCTCCTTGATATTGGAGCCTCTAGGAAAGAAGATCCTATCATGATAGAATATGACCCCATATCTAACTAAATACTCCTCCAAATGCAACTGGCCATCCAATATCCTAAAAGCATGAATATCCTTGGAATACTCCACCAACAACTGGGAGCTCCAATATGGATCTATCCTCCATAGTGACAGCGCTGATGATATCTCATGAAGAACATCTATCATATGGTCATCCTCTTCTTTGACATCTCCCATGCCAAAGATGCAATTTGGAAGGCTTCTATCCTTCCCTTGCTACTTCTGCCATAGTGCAGAATCTGAAATGGAAGTGGGTAATGATGATGTTGAGGGAATGCTCCCTCCCTCCTTGAGTCTACCCTAGACTCCCAGCGTTGTATCGAGCTCTCCCAAGGTTCCCACTCCTCTGAAATCATTGAGTGGTGCCTCAATTGGTGAAGCATCCACCCCTCTCTTCTGATCCAGTGGTCTACCTGGAAAAATGTCTCCATGTAATGAGACATTCCCAATAAGAAAGGACTGAATATATGAATGGAGAAAACTCTCCATGCTTCCACTGCGCAATCCAATCACCTTCTTAGGTGCATCAACCTCCAGAAATGGATAGGGGTGTGTACTCATCTCATGATGATGTTTCTTCTCCCTACCTCCTCATTTTGTCTCCATGGTGCCACACCTCGTCAACAATGGCACATGATTTGTGCCTTGATCTCCACATATGAGATCCTGGGGACTTCCTTGAAAAGATGCAAGAATCCCTCTACTTGGAACAAGATCTCCTCCTTCCTCTGCATGAGGCACTAGATAATCTCTATATGAAACAGTGTTGTTGCCCTCAATCTCTGCAACATGAATGGAAAACCTCCCAATGATTGGATCCCTCTTTGAAAAAGAGACCCCCATGTTTCCTTGCTCCAAGGTGTGAGAAGAAAGTCTTTCTTCCAGCAAGGTATGGTGCAAGTTTTCAGCCTTCATCATGATTTTCTGAATTGCATTTTCATGCAAGGGTTTTGTTTGATTTCCCTTGTTTAGCTCTACCATGTGTGTCTCATGAATCCTTCTATCAAATATTTTCACTAATGCCTTAGTGAAACTTGCATAAGATGCAGTGCTTACATTTTTCAAAGAAAAGGATTCAAAGATCCACCAGGCATAGGCCTTACCTCTCAAATGCAGAGCTGCAACTCTGATGGCTTCATCCTTCGGAATTTGGTGCTGCTGCAAGAAGTAATCTAACTCCCCCACCCAAGCTTTGGCTGAACATGTAGGTGAACCTTCAAAGATAGATAGAAGAAATATATCATGTTGCTCGTCTCTTAACCTTGATCTTGCAAAACTCTAAAAAACTGAGATGATCTCGGTATTTCTGAGTTTGAGACTCGTACTCTTTTAGGAAATAACTAAGATTTTCCCTCCCAACAACTTCTTACTTCTTCCCATCTCTATTCTGGCAATCCTGGGCATGTGACTGCACTGTGTGTTCTGGTGTGTAGCTGCTTGCTCACACTCCTCATTTGATAATAAAGAGTTTTCTTTAGATTCAAACCCTCTCGGAGATTCTTCATACATATCCTTCCTGATTTTCTTGAAATATTTATGAATATTATGTACAGATTTAGGAATAATCTTTGTAATCTTATCCCCTTTTTCTCCTCCAGAAGATGGAGTCTTTTTCTTGCTTATTTCTCTGTCTCCCTTTTGATGAGAATAGGAAGTGCATGGTTCTTCCTCTTCTATTTTCTTATCCTCCTTGGGGAGGTTCTTCATGGATCTAAAATATGATGAGATAAAACCCACCCTCTTCAACCTTCTGATATTCTTGGGCTGAGACTCACAGGCTGAGCCAAGAAAGTTGCTCTGATACCACTGTAATATCCCAAAATCTAGAACAGCTAGCAAGGCATGACTGGAAAATGCATTTTCTAGTAATGGATGCTATAGGGATTGAAACCAAAATCTGGATTCCTTAGATAAATTTATCTAAGTCATAAATCCAAGAGGATGCTCCAGAGAAATTCCTCTAGGTGGGTTAAACAGATCCCGCACACCTAGTTGTCCTTAGAAAGTGCCCGTTGAGGGACTGCAACAAATATTGAGCAAGAGATGGAATTACAGAGTTATTCTATAGCCATGAACACATGAAGATACAAATATCCATCATATTATATCATAGCAGCAATAATGTATACAATTTTTTTGGGAAACAATCACCCAATAAGGCAATGCCTCTCTCAATGGAACATATACATGCCATATGGAAAATAATGCTACATGAAGGAAGCCATCGCTATAACAGCGTAGTTTATAGGAGATACTGCAGCAAAATGATAGATAATACAATGATATGACAATATGAGCTCAAGAAATGTGGGGGAGAAATCTATCAACCCCTGAAAATAACTATACAACAATCCTTAAGAGGATTGGCTGAAATATAAGTACAAATGGAAAATTTGCAAAAATGCCGAAGTTGTTGGGCAGCAGCTGCAACTCATAAAATATAAATGGATGAATATAGCTGATGATGTTGCATATTATGCATATACCTCATCCAATGGATCTCTCGGGTGAAAGACTGATCCAATCCCTGAAGATCTTGCCCTCCAAAGTAGTGGTGCAACCCCTACTGCAATTGTGCTCAGAAATAACGTAGTTAAGGAGCTGGACTACGCTGTAGGAGATAGAGAATGCTTGGCCTGGTGCCAAATATGAGAAATCAGCTCAGAAACCTCCTTCACTAACCTCCCATAGGAATAGGATCTCCCTCCTCTAAAAGATGAGCCAAGGAAAGGTGTTGTGGAACCCTCCACTGCAACACCCAGCAACACTACGTTATACTTCAGCAGAAATAACACAGTGACTGAAAGGAGTTGCTTTTTCCTTGAGCCAAGATGTGGAGAAATGAAGTGCAATACTTCAAGAGGCCTCTCAAGAAGGAGAGGAAATCCTAAACATGAATCCCTCATGCTAAGCAGCACTGCAACTCAGCTGAACAGCCGGAGAATGCAAAGATAGTCTTCAAACCAAAATCAATATACTCAAAGATATCTCACTATGGCTGCCTCTTCCTCCTTTTATGCAAGTGAATGTCCCTTTTCCCTGGACCCCACACATTAGGGTTTCTTATACAAATAATATTTCTCCCTCTCAAACTGTGTTGTCTTCCCAAGCAAGATACACCTCTTAGGCAGCGCTGTTGACTTGGTCAAACTTGACCTTGTCCTCATGCAAATTGCCCCTTTTCACATTGGAAGGTGAAAAATAAGCTGCTCCAATGATCCCTTTCACACTTATGAGGGATTTATTCCTACTTATGGGTCTCTTTACCCATTTTATTCATCTCCTAGATGATACAAGAAAAAAATAATATTCCATTTTGCTGCATGCAAATTTTGGAAGATTACACAGATCTAGATCTACATAATGGAGTAGTGGAGTAGCTACTTAATGTGAAAGGAGTGGTGATCATGTCTCATTAATGAGATAGATGATGGAGGTCGAAGAAGTCAACTAATATCATGGAAGGAATCAAATGTAATATCATAGAGCATTCATGATGAGATGATGGAGGAAGTGGTGCATTAATGCACACATGATGGAGAGGGTGATCATTACATTCACACATGATAAAGATCATGGAGAGACAGTGCAATCAACATGGAGACCTATGTCCACATGTACAACGCAATTATGAGGTGGGGCAAGGCATGAGAAGGCTCATAATTTATGTAAAGAAGATGAAGGCACAATATCAGAAATGATTTAGATTATTATTGATGTATGATCTGTTTAGATCTGGATTTTTCATTTGACATTGCAAGCATGCTTGAGATGTTTAGCTAAGTCTGCAGTGTTGTTTAGCACAGGGTGTTTCCGAGCGGAAATCCCACCCTTACCCATGGGGGACTTTGAGTGCCTAATCTGGGAAGGTTTTCTATTGAGATACATTCATCATCTGGCATTGGTGCCACATTTTTCCTACTTTTTGCAGCCCATACATCTTCAGAAATAACGCATTTCTGCATCAAGGTTCAAGAGGAGGAGGTTGTCCTTCAATATTTCAGTTCAGGAACCGATGAATGATTCATATTATCACCTTGAGCTTCAATATCATTCTTCCAGTACTTCAGATATATATCAGGCATCAGGGCATCTATTATTCATCTCCCAACAACAGCATTTCCATCAGGAATTGCGTAGTCCAATCTTGTAGATCCAAGGGAGAAGGGAAGTTGCTAGTATTTCAGCTAGTAATCTAGCTAGTAATCTAGTGGAGGACCATTCCTTCACATTGTATTCATTATTTCCATCCTTTCAGAGCATATTTTCATATCTTAGCAGTAGGTTAGAGAGCCTCCTTTCTTTACAGTGTAGTTTTTGTGAGCAGTTGTGTAGCAGCAGCTGTAATCTTCAGAGGAGGATTGAGGAGCTATATCTTGAGATTCTAGCTTGAGGATATAGTGAAGGGATCATCCCTTCAAGCTTAGATCTGATCTTGTGACATATTTCAGCCATCTAATTATCAAATCTAGCTTCATATCTTCCTAACCTAGCAGACCAGGGATGAAACCCCAAGAGGGTAAATTTCCAATCTCATAGATCTAGAATTTCCTTTCTGGGTTATCTTGGGTTGCCATCATAGAGCCTAGATCTTGAATATTGGCATCATCGGAGCCCCTAAGCTCCAAATATTTGCATTTCTCTTTTAGACATCAGTCATATGTTCATCATTTTTTGAAGGGACAACATAGTATTGCTTCCTACGGCTCTTTAGTTACGCAGTGATTTTTGTGGCATGTTTGCAAGGTCATTCTAGGCCACCTCTTTGGCTAGAGTACCTTTATTTTTGTATACTATTGTAACTGAATCATCTCCTATGAATAAAATGTCTCATCTATTCTGTCTATATCTATTTTTATCATAAAATTACATGTACATTTTGTATGTTACAAATATTGTGTTTTTGTATCAATGCATTATTCCATTTTGGGATATTACAGTGGTATCATAGCATGATATTTGGCTAAGCTTGTGGACATTATTGACAACATATGAAAGTCAGATAGTAGAGATCTACTATGGAGAGATTAATTTTTTCCTCTTCTTCTTTAGAGCTATGAAGGATCTCTCCAAAGATATCAATGAAACAAGAAGAGAAAGGCAAAGAGAAACCTCAAGAAGGTTTCAAGATGAAGAAGGTCCCAATACTTCTTATCAGTAGAAAAGAAGACCGGAGAAGCAAAGAGGTTCACATTATTCCACTAGATCCACTTTCTTTGATGAGAAAGAGGACTGGTCTGAATATGTAGAAGATTTAGGGCATGAGACCCTAAGTAAATATATGTCTGAGTACAAGTCACAGCCAAGTGCATTGCAGGATAATATATCTCTCCAACAGTTTTTGCAATTCAAAGAAGAAAGGAGATCCAAAAGCATCAATAGAAGAAAGAGGCATAGATTCTTCTTACCTACATTTGATGGGTCTTCCACAAGTAACTTGAGGGCTTGGAGGGAATAATTATTTACTTTCTTTCTAAAATATCCTATATCAGAAAGAGAGGCTGTGGAGTTTGCAGCGCTACACCTAGAGGGTGAAGCAAGAGATTAGTGGTTCAGTCACTTATCCCATATGAAAGTGTATGCTTATGTAAATTTTATTCAAAGACTGAAGAAAAGGTATGGTAGAAAGAAACTAGAGATATCTCACATAGTGACATCTCCTATCATCAAGGAGATAGTACATGAAGATCCAAAAGAATATGTCCTCATTATCACTCAAGAGGAGAAGCCTCTACCACCTACAACTACAGATGTACTTACATTAAGAGGAGGATCACTTGCATCTTTGCAAGATGGTCTTGAGTTCTTGACATTTGGATCCCCATGCAGGATTGATGAGATGCATGATGAGGAAGAGACATATGCCAGCATTGATACACTTGTAGAAGAGCATCCATCACTCTTACCAGCAATTGGAGGGACTATTGTTTCGGTTGGAGGAACTCTTGTGGCCTTATAAGAGGACCCCATGCATCATTTGATCCAAGGTATGCAACCACTTTAATATCATATTGTTTCAATACCTCTTATTGAAAATTATGAGGACATGCCATCAGGGCTAGTGCATAACCAAGGATTAGAGCACCTTGCTGATTTGGAGCAAAAAATTATCACTGCACAAAGGACCCTTCATTTCATCAAGGAGCATATGTATCGCTATCCCAGTTTTCTATGGTTGAGCTACACCCAACACTCTATGTTGAAGTGTGGAGTTTCAGAATATGGGTGGAGCATAGTCCTATTCAGTACAGTGCCAAACTATGAGTTTAGCATTTTATGTGGCCATGAGAGAGCACATGTATCACCTTGCAGATCTACAATGCTGTCAATGAGAAGTAGTGAGAAGAAGAGGACCCATTCCTTATGGGAGCAATCAAATGGAAGCTTCATTCATGAAGAATTGGAGGAGAAGATGATAGATGGTAGACATCTTGAGATGGGAAATATTTTCCCCTTTCAAGATGACTCTTTCTCAATGAGCATCTCACAGCTCAAAGAGAAAATTCTACCTACAACATATCCAAAACCTTATTGGTTTTGGAGGGCCATTGATGAGAACAGGATCTCATGGAGATACCTTAATGGAGGTGCACTTCAAAATTTCATGGAGTGAAAAGTTATTCATTTGGAGGATGTTGGTATTCTACAATGGGAGGATACCAAGTTTGATCTTGGAATGATTCATAATCCACATTGAGATGAATGGATCTGGATGAGGAGCAGGAGGTTTCCTACCTCCCTACAGATCTATGATATCGGGAAGCAAGAAGCATGGTTGTGCTAGTTACTTTTGGGTGAATATGGATAATACCCAGCATCTCACATTTCCAGCATCCATGACATGTATATCAGTGATGACATGCAGTAGCAGGAGGCATGGCTGCGTTGTTTATTGATGAGAGAGTTTGGAAATCACATGATATATCTTATGTACTTGTATTTATTTTTGTTTGGGATATGTTTCATGTCTTTACATGTATTTTTGTTTGGGATATATCTCATGTTCATGTATGTACTTGGGTTTGGGAGAAAGCACAACTCTCACATGATGTGGCATAAGGGAGCTTGTTTGTATTATTATGATAAGACATTTCAGATTTCCATGACTATATTGCTTCTCCATGACTTACATCATGATGATGTAATATGGCAGTAAGAATCCTTGTTGTTGTGGTTACTTTTGGGAGAGTATGGATTGATTTATTCCCATACATTACATGATAATGATAGAGGATGGCAAGAGGAGGCCTTAGAGCATTGGATTCTATTAGGGGATTATGGTCATTTTACATGGTATGATGATGATGTGATGGGGTATCAAGATGCCTTATTAAGGTGGATTCTCTTGAGAGAATATGGCCACTAAATTTGGTACAATGATGATGTGGTATGGCAGCAAGAAGCATTTTTGCGGTGGCTTCTATTGAGAGAGTATGGCTCTCATACTTGGTTTGATATTGATGTGGCATGGAAACAAGAAGCATTGTTGCAGTGGCTCCTTTTGAGAGAGTATTTCTCTCTTGTTTGTTTTCATGATGATCTAGCATGGTAGCAGAAGGATTTGTTGTGTTGGTTGTTATTAGGAGAATATGGTTTGATTTTTTTCATGATCATCCATATGTATTTGCTTCTTATTTTTCACTATGTTGATGTTATGCTTGATTCCTACATGGCCAACAAGGATAATGATGTGAGCATTGATAGATGCAATCTACTCTATGTATCATAGGTTGGAGAGATATTTCATGAGTTGGGACTTTCCACTTTGGGAAGAAACCACTTCATTTTATATATCTCATGTGTAAAGGAGATCTTTGGTCATCATATGGTTGTCACTTGGAGACTCATTGATGAGGATGGGTATCTAAATTTTCAGTTGGAAACCATTCTAGACATTGTAGATAGGCAGCTTTAGAGATGGAAATGCATGACACATTGTGAAATGTGGGAAGAAATTCCATATGAGGATGCCATTTGGAGGGAGGATGTTTTTTGTAGCATCCACTTTTGCAGTTGCTTGAGGAAAAGCAACATTTTGCTGGGGAGGACTGTAATATTCCCAATTTTTCCACAAGATAATTGGAATATTAGAGTTCTTAATTTCCATAATTAATTAAGTAAATAAGAGGTTGGAGGGACCCACAAACCCAAAAGATAAATAAAATCCAATTTTTATGTGTGTATGTGGATATTTCATATCTAGATCTAGATAATGGAGTAGTGTGTAATATTCCCAAATGGGAAAAATCAACAATACCTGCTGGAATAACGCACTTTTCATAATTATGTGCACTGAAACAAGTTTACAGCCCTTGGATCCCTTAGATATGGATATCTAGCATATGAATCCAAAAGGGGAGCAAAAAAAAAAATCAAACTACGTGAGGTAAACAGACCTCCCACACCTAGTATGGTTGAAAAACACCCAAGAATGGGGCTGCAACAATATGCAACAATACTGCAGGGAAATAACGCAGTTTTAGAGAGAAACAACAGGAGAACAATAAGAAGGCTCAATATTCACTTATACAACAATAAATCAGATCCATATTGAGGCCCATACAATGTATAATAGAATGTAGAAGACAAGAATAAAAGAAATTCCTCAAGAAAGAGGGCTGCAACACATGTATTGACTGAAAAATGGCTTGACAACGTTATTTTTATTAGCTATAGCAGCTGTATATTACACCCTAGATCTAGAGAAAATATTTTTACAAAATAATAGATCCATTTCAGATATGTACACTATAAGAGCTCCTTTACAAATTCCCCTTGGGGTTTTGATCAAAACATGAAACACAGAGAGTAGATATGAGATCTAAAGTAGCAGATCTGCAGTAGTATTTAGAAATTTCTAAAGGTGAATAAAATAGAACCAGATCAGATCTGTACAGAACATGGATCAGAAATCTAATCCATGGATCACCATAGTGAAGGGAAAAACCCAAACACCAGAGATTTCTACTCCAAATGTGTATCAAAACACCCTGCAACTTCCTTCTTGAAAATAACGCAGTCCTGGAAGGAAAACTGTGCTGTAGGCTCTAGCACTGGATTGTTCTGATGCCAAGATCTTAAAATTCAGCTCCAAAGATTCAGAACTCTCTTTCCAATGGGATAGAAGACTTTCCCAGTGAAAAGAGGCCCTAGAATGGCCTAGATCTGAGTAGATCTAGCCTCCACTTGCTGCATCTTACAAGGACAACCAAACCCTCAATAGGATCTATGTTGTAGTTGGAAGATGAGCTTGGCCAAATGCCTGATAGTGGATGAGATCAGCAAGAATCTTCCAAGAGGCCTCTCAAGGAAGAGGTGGGATTCCTGAACAGGAACACCCTAGTTAGTAAACAACACTATCCTCAGCTAAACAACAGAGAATGATATATGTCTAAACAGACAATATATTCAGAAATATACTAAATCAACAACCTTCTTCTATTTTCCTTCTCTTCCTTTTATAGGATGAAAGTCTTGTCAAACCCTAAACCATCTCAATGATTTAGCTCCATTCACATGAGAAGCCTCCAACTAAAATTGCACTGTGCCCTTAAGAGATTCACTGTATCTAGACAGCGTTGTTGATTTTGTCCTGGTTGACTTGGTTAAGTGCTCCAGTCTCTTTCACACCTAAGTGTGCTTATGTAAATAGCTCATATTTAGCTACGTTCATATGTGGCATTGATTTATTTTTTTGATTGGGATTTTTACTGATCCTCCTTTACAATTTTATTCATGAAACATAAAATTGAAACAAACTTGTATATTCCCATTAGCTTGGGCTAATTGGGAATATTACATAGTGGAGCAGCTACTTAATGTGAAAGGAGTGGAGCTCATGTCTCATTAATGAGATAGATCATGGAGGTTGAATCAAACGTAAGATCATAGAGAATTCATGATGAGATGTTGGAGGAAGTGTTGCATTAATGCACACGTGATGGAGAGGGTGATCATTACATGCACACATGATGGAGATCATGGAGAGACAACGCAGTCAACATGGAGACCTATGTCCACGTGTACAACACATTTATGAGGTGGGCCAAGGCATGAGAAGACTCATAATCTATATAAAGAGGATGAAGGCACAATAGAAGGCAGCCTATAGATTATTATTGATGTATGATCTTTTTAGATCTGAATTTTTCATTTGACATTCCAATCATGCTTGATTTGTTTATCTAAGTCTACAATGTTGTTTAGCACAGGGTGTTTCCAAGCGGAAATCCCACCCTTACCCACGGGGTACTTTCAGTGCCTACTCTGGGAAGGTTTTATATTGAGCTACATTCATCATCAGAAATTGGTGTGACATTGATCCTACTTTCTGCAACCCATACATCTTGAGAAATAACGCATTTATGCATCAGGGTTCGAGAGCAGGAGGTTGTCCTTCAATATTTCAGTTGAGGAACCAGTGAAGGATTCATCCTGTCACATTGAGCTTCAAGATCAGCCTTCCAGTACTTCAGATCCATATCAGGCATCAAGCCATCTATTATTCATCTCCCATCAGCCACATTTCCATCAGGAATTGCGCAGTACAGTCTTGTAGATCCAGGGGAGAAGAGAAGTTGATATTAATCCAGTGGAGGACCATTCCTTCACATTGTATTCATTATTTCCATAATTCCGGAGCTGATTTGAATATCTTAGTAGCAGTCTAGAGATCGTCCTTTCTTTACAGCACATTTTTTTTTAGCAGTTGTGTAGCAGCAGCTATAATATTCAGAGGAGGATTAGGGATCTAGATATTAAGCTTCTAGCTTAAGGATCTAGTGAAGGGATCAACCCTTCAAGCTTAGATATAATCTTCTGACATATTGTAGCCATCTATTTGTTAGATCTAGCTTCATATCTGCGTAACCTAGCAGACCAGGGATCAAACCCTAAGAGGGTAAATTTCCAATCTCATAGATCTGGAATTTACTTTCTGGGTTATCTTGGGTTGCCATCATAGAGCCCAAATATTGAATATTGGCATCATCAAAGCTCCTAAGCTCCATGTATCTGCATTTCCCTTTTATCCATCAGTCATATGTTCATCATCTGCTGAAGGGACAATGCAGTATTGGTTCCTGCAACTCTCCAGTTACGTAGTGCTTGTCGTGGCATGTTTGCAGGGTCATTCTAGGCCATCTCTTTGGCTAGAGTACTTTTATTTCTTTGCACTGTTGTAGCTTAATCATATCCTATGAATAAAATGGCTCAGCTATTCTGTCTATATCTATGTTGATCATAAAATTAGATGTACGTTTTTAGTGTTATAAATATTGTGTTTGTGTATCAATGCATTATTCCATTTTGGGATATTACATTGTATCTATCTTAAATAGAATTAGAACATGTTCACATATTCATGATGATATTGAATTTTTGAACAACCATTGCTATAGACCGACACCAAATGATCCAAATTTTCCATACCTCTTTTACTTGAACAAGAATGTACATGAACATAATGAAAGAATGATGTCTCTTATCAACAAAGAAGAAATTGTATTAAATACATATGATAGAGAAATTGAATCAAAAAATATAAATTGCAGTAAATAGAAAAAACGTAGTTTCCATTTTCTATTGTGCTCAAAGAAAATATTCTTATTGAACTAATTGGAAAAAATTACAATATTCAGGATGGCTTGTTCAATGGTGTTGAAGGAATTTTTATAGAATCAACAAAATTTGAAAATGGTGCAATTTGGATTAAATTCATTGATTGATTTGTTGACACTATTCAATGGAAAAAAAAAATGGCACATTTGTACAAATATGGAATAATGTCTACGTGGACACATATTACTATATTTTGTAGGAATAATGAATCAAACAACAAAATTAAATTTACAAGAGAAAAATATCCTATTCAACTTGCATGTGCATGAACTATACATCGATCACAAGGATTAATAATGGGAAAATTGGCTTTTGATCCAAAAGGAATTAGGAAACATGGACTTGTTTATACTACACATTCTCATGTCAAAGATATGAAATCCTTGGATTTATTAAACAAATTAAGACATAGTAACTTTTCTCTCAACGACAAAATTGATATTGAGCTAAATAGACTTACACAAAACACCTATTATCAAATTTAATATGGCATATATCAAAGTAAAACACTTGAAAATTTGACAATGTGTTCATTGAACACTAGTAGTTTTTCCTTTCATTTTGAAGATATCATTGTCGACTATGATCTAATGAGTGATGACATTCTTTGTTTCCAAGAAACAAAAGCAAAATCAACTCCATTGAATCTATTATTTTCAAGAAAATATCATTATATACATTTATACCATTTACATGAAATTATCACATACTACAAAAAAAATATTGTGGTTGAGAATCATTTGACTTATACTAAAATTAACTATATGTGTGTTTGTCAATCAAATCTATAAAAAAATTCGTTTATTGTAACTTATGCACATTTACTACATAGCCACCAAAAATGCCTAATAGTAATATAAAAGAAGAATACATGAATATATAATTTATCGTTGTAAATAATGCAATGTTTTAAATGTTCTTTATACACTTGTCTCACACTTGATGACTTTCATTTTCATTTTATGGCAACGATTGGTCCAGTTATTTGAAACACCTAGCTCTAGAAAACAATTATTCAAAAAAATAAATTATTGAAGTTGAGAATCCAAAAAGGTTAGGTTTATGTTGCACTAAATGTTTATATCCTCAAATGACATGTTTGCATTAAATCAATGTCAATTTTTTAAGCATGTTGTTCTAGATTTGCATGTAAACATAGCAAAAACAATGGAAATGAAATCCTCATAAATCATTAAAATATGCTCAAGAGCATATGCAAAGAGTTTTGAAGGCAATATATTGGTTATTTATGGCCTAACACAAACTAAAAGTTCTCTCCTGTAAAGGTGAAGTTTGTCCATTTCGATTTGGTTGATAGCCATGGTCAACTATCCACCACAGTGAACATAAGCAACAATATTATAGAGTGGTTCCAAGACATGTTTATTGTTGGAAATAGTGCTCGAATTACATATTTTTTAATAATAAACAAGGTTAGTTATGAACAAGGAGATGAAAATTGTTGCATAGTGTTCCAAGACAAAACTATAGTTGCATCAATTGCACAGTTTTGCAAAAAACGCAGTCTTGCTCCAGATACAACAATACACAGTCTTCTTGTCTCAAATAACATGCACGGAGTTGTTTCAATAGGAGGAATAGTAATAGGTTGTCATAAAAATAACAAAAAACTTGAAATTAGTATAAAAGCTGGTGAATCTGCAAATGACAATGAAATTGTAAGTCTGCTACTAGAATAACTATACTTGCATTTTGAACAAAATCTAATAATTTCTCTGAAACTGCATTTTTGTATCTTGTTTTCCATTGTTATCAAAGTAGAAATTATCTCATTATTCATTGCATGGATTTCTTATATATATGTATATGTATATATATATATATATATATATATATATATATATATATATATATGTATATATATATATATATATGTGTATATATATATGTGTATATATATATATGTGTATATATATATATGTGTATATATATGTGTATATATATATATGTGTATATATATATATGTGTATATATATATATGTGTATATATATATATATGTATATATATATATATGTATATATTTATATATGTATATTTATATATGTATATTTCTATATGTATATATGTATATGTATATATGTATATGTATATATGTATATGTATATATGTATATATATATGTATATATACATATATATATATATATATATATATATATATATATATATATATATATATATATACATATATGTATATATACATATATGTATATATACATATATGTATATACACATATATCTATATATATATATATATATATTATTTGATTCTCTATAGATGTTATTGAATGATATTCATAGAAAAAAAAAATCAAAATATAGTATGAATTGGGATCAAAGATGACTCCTCTCTATTTTTTCAAAAACATTGTCAGAAATGATGTGAAAGGAAGTCAGCAGTTATGATCTAGATCAGCAAATTTTTTTGAGCCATTGAATGAAGAATTTGTAAGAGTGCATTTATTATTTTTTGTGATGTCAAGAACATATGTATATTTACTAATAGCTTCTTTTTTCAAGTAACAATAGTTTTAGTTTGATCAATAAAAATCTTGCATTTTGATAATACATATTTGAATCAAATAATACAAATTTTTTCCCGAACTAAAAAAAAAACACAGATCGAAGGAGTGTTGAAGACAAAAAATGTTCTCTCCTCTTTTTTAGTGAATTTTTGGTAAATGCAAACAACTAGTCCATGCAAACACAGCTAAATGCACATTCTGTAAAGATGACATAGAATTTAAGTCTGAGCATAGTGTTGAATGCACACTAGAAACAGAGAGTGGAAAAATTGATTGTATGTTACAGATGTTGTTAGCGTGAGGGGTCCTGACTCAGGTTCTAAGGTTAAGGTTTGCCAAAAAACCCCTATACTACTAGCCCTTTCGGCAGTGACCTACTTGTGCAGGCCAAAGTCTCACCCAAAGCAGTATGGGAGGGTGATGGAACCAAGTTTCCGCACCCTGAGAGAGAGTGGGTAAGTCAAACAGAACTATGTTCATAGCCTAACGATTTCGCACCAAATAGATTTATTCACAAGACTGTTAACAGTATAACCATAACATACAGATCTAATATCGTGCACAAATCTAGCTAATGACTTTGCATCCACGTGCATATCAACAGTGATCAGCATATAGTACCATAATGCATCATCAATAGATTAAATTTATACCATAACATAGATAGATTCGCAGCACAAGTAGGAAACACAATAGTATTTGTAACAAATCCCAACATTCCATATCAGTAGTAATATATCAGATCAGATAACACATAAATACCTTAACAATATCCACATATATTAGTATCAAAAACCTAATACAATCTGACACAGCCTGCGCACACAGCCAGTAGGGTTCGAACATAGCAGGACTAAGGATCTCCACGCACATAGCCAACAAGATTCCTTACCCAAACGACCCAAAAACAGATCTAAAAATTTTCCTTTTGCATCAGACTTAATTCTTTCTTACCTTAAGACTCAAAAAGGTTCATCTATTTATATCAACTTAGCCTATGCTTCCAATGGTCCACAAACTGTGGTTTGTGGACTCTTTCTCTACCCTTCACCCATTACATTTCATTTGGGGCTTTGACCCACCCGAAAACCCCTATGCTAGACGAAATAATATCAAAAATATACAAAATTATACAAAATTCACAGCTTTTAGGGGACCCTGTTCCAACAGTCCCCCAACAAAATCTTGTGACTCGTCTCAAGTTACTATGATGGTGGGTGTTAGGGTCCTATAATAATAGGGTTCATAATTTTTTAATTGACATTGATAGTCTTGTAAATATGTACATACCTTTCTTTCTGCAAGTTGTTTTCCCATATTTTGAAAATAATAAAAATTAAAAGAGGGTAAAATTCCTAAAATAAATATCAAAGGACTTAGAAAAAGAATAGACCCCAAAATAAAAAGAGATAGAAATAAGACCTGAAAGTGAGCAAGTCAAAATTCCACTACTATCTACTTTTTTCTGTAAGAATAATGATTATGTGCAGATTGTCAATAAATTCCATAATCCATGATCAGTTAAACAATTTAATCTTAACTTTTCATGCTTTGAATTTCATGTTTTAGATAGAGAATAAAGATATGTCAAATAGTTTAAACTTGACAAATCAATAGATAGTTAGATAATAAATGAGGAGCTCAACAGTTTAATCTGAGCCCTCAGATGAAATAAGTTTAGACTTAGATAGATTTATTGCTTTGAGAGAAAAAATGGATTTAGGGTTGCAAGCTTAAATGCACCCATGAAAATGAAGTAAAAAAATGTTAGAAATAATGATGGGTAGGTAGAAAGAAGTTGTGCAAGACATGTAATAAAGCATCATTGGGAAAAAATTACTAATTTCCCCTCCCCCACAATCATCCAGTATTCTAAAATTTCAATTAAAGAGGCTCAAAGCATTTCTCTAACTTCTGTTAGGACTGGAACCAAGGCTTGATAACTGATTGGTTGAAAATATTGGATTCCCTACATAAAACCCCTTTCATCAGCATATTCACCCTTTTCCAAGATTATGATCCCTTTTATTAAGTAAAACACCTATTTTTCCTATTAAAATTTAAAACCCCCTTTGATTAATTTCATTTTTTTCATTAAAAAAACACTTGAAAACCCATAAAATGCATTTTATCCTAAGTTCATGTGTAAAAAATCAAAATGGGACAAAACTATACTTAAATGCCTATTTTTACACTTTACTTAGTCTTAAATTATGTATTTTTATCCATTTCATTCATTACATTCTTCATTTCATATTAATTTATAACCTAAGTACTAAAACCTTATAAAATAAACCTTCTTGTATATATTCATTTCTTTATATATTAATATCCCCAAGACCCACTATTTTAAGTTTAACCTATGGTTATTTATCCCACATGGTGAAATAAATCCCCGCCCTTTTTTCCCATAGGTTTAAGCATATCAATATTATAAATATCCTGCCCCTATGGTCTTTAAACACTTGTTAAAAGGTTTATTTACCATATAATAATACACATGCCAATATTATTGAAAAATTTGTTAATGTTTTAGTTGAAAACATAAAAAAAATTATTCCCCTCTGCCAATAAAATAACATAAAGTTTTATCTTTATAAATACATATTTATGAGGTTTAAAACCTATCCTGGCACATTGAAAAACCTGGACCCCACCTCCAAACACCGAGCAACTTTAGAAATAATCACATTCGTTCGCATTGGCCCTCCCAAATCCAACGATCCAAAGGTCTTATCGCATTTTTAATTGCGCGATGATAACCCATATCAATCCATGTGAAATGGGTTGCTTTGTCCTTTCCTCTCTCCTCCACATGGCCCAGTTCTATTGGATCGCGTCCGATCCAACTAAAATTGTTTACCACCCAAATCCAACGCAATAACCACTTGCGGTTTTCGCCTTTGAAATCCGAAAACCAGCCATCGTCCGATGTGATTGACATTAATTGCAGGCCGGTTTAAACCTAAATTTCCAAATAAACTCCGAAATTGCACCATTAATCCCTTTTTCTTCACTATCTCACTATATTTGTCCTCCCTATTGAAAATGGAGCCCCTGCTTTGATTTATACTCAGAACTAGTGAAAAAATCCCTCATTTGCTATTGAAGATTGTTGAAAGACTCAAATTTATTCTAGAGACCTGAAAAGATACCAGATACTAGTCCAAACGCCTCAGAACATATTTATAAAGACCCATACCTACATAAATAGGTATTTTTCGAGAAAAAAAAACTTGTATCATTCTGAAAAGGAATTTGCTAAAGAAATTGAATACACTCAAAGCCTAATTTCTCCAAGAAAGCTTCTAGTTACCCAAAAAAAGGCCCAAAAAGAGTCAAAAACCTGTCAAAATTTTGATAAAACCCTGTTTTATATTGCGTTCAGTTTTAAAATAAGAACATTTAGTTTATTTAGCTTTTGCAGACTTAAAAGAATCCTAAAATTTCCTAGAAACCCTTTTTAGGTAATCCAACCCTCAACGCCCCATTTGAAGAAATTTTTAGTCCAATATTCATTGAAAAGCCCTAAGAAACCCCTGTTTCTTATTTCATAATCAATGTGATTCTTAAATATAGTTGAAATCCAAAATTGAAGATTGAAACTCAACAAAGGAACTAGTTGTGCCCATTTTTATCCAAGAACCTCTGTTAAAGTCAAGAATACTTCTGTAAAACCATTTAATAATACAGAAGAAACCAAAAAGTCTAAAAAAATAGGGTTTTAGTAATCTTAAAAGCCCAAAAATGCCAAAATCCACTCAAGCTATGTCCTCCAAGACTGCCATCATTGTGAATCATCTACAACCTCCTAATGTAGACATTGAGCACATCCCTTTAGTAAATGTAGATTACAAAATAGTAGATCCAATAGTTGAATTTAATATGTTAGACCTTCACTGCTGGAGCTATGAAAAGTCCTTAGATCAAGTCGAAGAAGTCAAAATTTGGGAATCAAACTTGCCCAAATATGTTGCTCCAGTCACTCATCCATGCCCAGAAGTTATTAGGTTGTGCCAGCACTATTATGTACCTGAACAAAGAGAAATAGTGAATGCAAACAAAGAAGTATTTTTTACAACTACTGTTGAGTCCATAAACCAAATGTTACAACTCAAACATGATCCTAAAGCAGTTCCTTTATCAATAGAAGCACTTACAAAGTTGTACATTGGCCTTGATTTTCCAAAAAAATTTCAGATTTTCCAATTCTTTATGCCTTTACATTTGGAAATTCCTCAAATCAATCCCCCATATTCTAGTTCAAAATTTCCAGAATGTTCAAGGAATGTCATTTCCATGTTGTCATTCATCCTAGGATACTTTACAGATGAGCATACAAATGAATCCATCCTAGGTTTCCTATCTACTTTTACACCAGGACAGCCTCCTTCTGTCATTTTCAATTATGCTAAGTATATAGCTGACAATATCCATGATCAGTTGATTAAATTTCCAACTGAAGGAGTGTTTAGATACACATTTTTTCTCTTCCATATGTTCTTGTATTTTCAAGTAGACAAGTTCCCTATAACTCTCTAAAAGCTTGATATAGAAGAAAAACCACTTTCAGTCATCTTATGGACTTCATTGATCAGAAAAGAGTTCTCATAATTCACTTTTGTAGAGTTTACAGATAATTTTTTCCATCCATTGATCAATATGTTGAACAACACAGAACAACCAAGGATCAGTGATGAAATGAAGAAATTTCTACAGCTTTCAGAGCATGTTAGAACTGGAGATTGGTATTTATATGAAAAACACACAGAAATCAGAGTTTTTTTTCTCTCATCTTCTACCCTACAAACTACCTAAATATGTACCAATGAGGGGTTTTCCTTGGAATACATCAGGAAAATCTTAAATTCTTATTCCTTCAACTTCCTAGAAGCTAATAAGAAAACACAATTTAAGTTAAAGAATCAGGTGGGACCCTTTATTTGTAATCATAGAGATGCAGAGACAGAAGCAACCAAATAGTTACTTGAGTACATATTTGAAGAGAGTTTCTCATGGAACTATGATCCACAAGGAATATTAAGTAAAATGAGGGTTAAGTGAAAAATAACACCCTACATTCATGAGAATAAACCAGATATTGAGAAGTATGTCAATTGGACTGAATGGGTAAAAAACACTTTGGTAGATGCAGTTAAGTAGGGTGATACTAGTCACACCTTACAAACTGCTAATCAAGGAGAAAATGATACTAAAAGAGTCAGAGAAGAAGGAAGATACATTGTTGAAACCACAACTGAAACTAGGTTCAAATTAAGATACAATAAAAATCCTAAAATAAACTCAGTTGATAAAGAAAAAGTGACTATTGAAGTTGAAGACACAAATGTTCCAGTAGCAAATACAGATGCTACTACAGTCATCATAAATGAACCAGTTACAAAGAATCTAAATGAAGGATATATTAATAATTCAAATAGATATCTCATAGATAAACAACAAAATTTGGAGGCATCTTCCTCACAAACAGCAGAGGAAAAGGATCTTGATATCAAAGAAAAATACAAGTAAATTAAGACAAAGAATGAAGAAATCAAGAATGAGATTTATTCTCAATATTTGAAGCAAACACCAAGCATTCATAACAAACATTTATCAGCTTTTGACTACTCAAATAAAAATTTTATAATGTCAGTGCTCCAACCTATATTCAATATTCCTAAGACAGTTGCAGAATACAAGAAAATTGATCTAGAAGTGCCAACAGAAAGCATTCATGCACTAGAAAAGATTAAGTTTCATAGGTAGAGTTCAGAGATGTTATATTCTACTATAAATACCAAGGCTATGAGTATCAATAAGCTTCAGAATACAATCATAAACATGAGGGATCAAATAAAGGTTGAAAAAGCCTCATCATATGCTAAATACCTTAGTATTAAGTATTTAGAAGAGTTAGTTATTCAAGTAGGATACGATCCTGCAAATGTTAAAAGCAGCAGAACAGTTAGTGAAGAAAAAGAATGAAGACATTGTAGCATTGAGGAAATAGCTTAAGCTACCATCAACTGAACATCCTCAAGCCAAATGAATTGTACAAGAACAGACTCAAAAGGATGACATGATGAAACTTGGAAATCACTTACTAAATTACTTTAAAATTCAAATTGCAAAGAGAAAGACAAAATAGTTTGCTGATTTTTCTGTCAAAACAAAAATTATTACAACAGTAATACAGTTTTTACAAAGATTAAAGAGTATCCAAGTTAAAGAGTATTAGAGGATAAAGAGAATCATAGTGAAATAGTATAAGATAAAGAGATAATATTTCAAAACAAATTTGAAATATTTATGCTAGCAAGGAAGACACCAAGGTAGCTAGCTGCACCTAATCCACACAAATTTTTCTATTTTATTTGGATAAATAGGACAACTCGCTAATTTGTTAAGAAGTTGTCACTATTTTATTGTAAATATATTTTATTTTCCCTTAGATAATTCCTAGAAGTATTCTAAGATATTTTGTAAACAATTTTGTATAAATACTTCATCCTTAGAAGTATTAGTGTGGAATAAATTGTTGAATATTTCTATAGTCATTTTTGTTGGACTTGAAGGCTTTTGTGTTGCAAATTTCGAGTAGAAGACTGGATCAGATCAACTAGCATCATATTTCAAGATTCATGTGTTGAGCCATTGAAGTGAAGTATTTTCTACTTGTCATTGTTTATATTTTTTGTTTCATGCATCCATATATGGGTTCCAAATTTGAATGATAATTCAGGAGTATTATTTCAGGATTTGTTAAAAGCACCCTGTCTTTACTGTTTATAATTTCTATGTTTTCTGCTGATTTCCAGAGTAGGGAACCCTTAATTTCTCCCTCTTTCATTTTACCTCTACCTACTACTTCCTTTTTCCAAATCAAAGAACCCTTCATTTCTCTTTATCCCGATCAAACGACTTCACCAAAACACCCTTCCAAGATCTTCAAAGACTTATCTATCTTGCCCTAAAAACATTTGAATTTTTTACCTTGATCCTAGTTCTGTTTGCTTGACTTTTGACTCCTTATCCCAATGGACAATTATATTTCCCACTATCCATCTCATTAAGTAATTTTTCCCACCAAAACAAACCGAATCAAAACCAAATTGCACAATCATAACTAGCCTAATATCTTATAATCAAAACAAAGTTAAATCTTACAGAGAGAGCCCTCTTTGAACACTAGGAAGGCTAGATCCTAGAGTTTAAAATTTTGTGGTTACCTATAGTGTTCTTAAACTTTAAATCAAAATGTCACAAGTTGGTAATTACTAGAGTGATAACAGTGGGGTCTCCACCTATGCCTACAGTAGTTTTACCGCCTTGACTAGTGGGGGTAGCACTCCTTCACCTTGAGCAGTAGTGTTCTAAGCAATATCCACTAGCTTCTACGAATTTGGTCCTTCTGTTGCAGTGGTGACACTCTACAGATTTTGGTTCAATTTCTTCATAGCGACATCAATATCTTGGGAGAGCTTGAGGGCTTTATTGGCCCATGGCTTAAGACGGTCACTAAGAGTCTTCTTCTTCTGACGAAGTTCGTCAATATCATCCTGAAGGGCATGGATAGTGCGCATTCATGATAATCGTTGAGTAGGAACCAGAGTAGGAATCGTGGCTTCGATCTACTCAAATGATTCTTCCTTTTGTCGCAGGTCCTGGTTGATTTCACGTTGGATCAGGTCGCTCTGTACTTTTTTCCATAACTCCATGGTTGTATCCAGTAATTGGGCACCCTGGGAAATCTATTTGGTAATCACATTTGTGGTTGCGGTAACTAGTGCAGCTCGTTGGGCTTGCACCTCTAGTGGTGTCTCTGGCTACAACTTGGCCTGAAAGTCTGCGATCTGTTGTTCCATTTTTGTTTTGACTACCTGGATCTCCGTCCTTGAGGCTTTTAATGTTGCGAACAACCCGTCAATCTTGGCTTGGGGGGTAGTCGTGGCTGGTATTTCATCTGTAACATCTGCGCAGATTCTACTAATTAAGTGTTCCAGCTCCGTCTATTGCATGGTGGCAAGGGTGCATGCAGCCTGGGCCTGAGATACTTTAGCCACTTTTTCTTCAATCATTTTCTCGGCTATGTGGAGCTAATGGTGCGCTTGGCGATCCCGATGCTGGATTTCTTCAAAGAGCGCAATGTGGATAAACTGCAATGACTCATGAGGTAGTCAGGAAAGATCTAACTGCACTCCTGCACAAGCATGGACTTGCGCACCTAAGTCAGGGGAACTCATTATGAGGGTTGCACCAAGCAGCAGATAGGGACGGCTTTTAGATGTAACCATGATTGCACTAATAGTTGTGGGGTGCGACCTCGCCAAGGTCATGCTGGTCTGCAAGCTATCTACTTAGAGCTGAAAAGCCTGGATTTTTTCCTGAAGTGTATCAACTGTGGCCTTATGCTGCTCCTCGAGAGCTCTCCATTTGTCTTCTGCTACCAAGGTGACCGCATCTACAATCTGCTCCAGATCAACTTCGATCAGTGTAACTCATGTACCTTGTTCTGGTCAGATGGCGCTATGTTTCTTGTGCGACCCCTTATCCCGAGCCTTCTGAACCTGTTGATGGAAATTAGCAATGAAGCAATCTTCCCCCAAAGCCACAAGCTGCACTAACCACTCCTCCATGATATTAGGCTCCACCATATTCGTAAAGGCTACGATGTGTAAGATAGGAACAATGTATTCCATGGGCATAATGGCCTCCTTGCCATAAACCATTCGAAATGGTGTTTTCCCTGTCAACTTCTTATAGGTGGTTTGGTAGGCCCAAAAAACAGATGGGATGCACACATCCCAGTCGCTGCGATTGGAATTACAGACCTTGTTCAGTGTGTGCTCCAAGACTTTATTAAAATCTTCGACTGCTCTGTTTTCCTGGGGATGATACAGAGTGCTTTTCGCATGATGGATTCGAAATTCTTCTGTCAAGGCCTGTATTGTTTCATTAACAAACTGCGTACCTCTATCACTCATCAGGATTTTCGAACATCCAAATCTGGTCAGAATCTGCTCAAAGATGAAGTGCGCAGTGGTATCTACAGTGAAATCCTTTACCGCTTGTGCTTCGGCCCACCTAGTTACATAATCAGTAGCAGTTATAATGTAACACACACATGTCTTCTTTCTAGGTGGGTTGATAGGTCCTACAAAATCGATGGCCCATTTTTCAAATGCTTGTAGGGCCATTTGTGGTTGAAGGGGCATTTCAGCCCTGTGGGATGGCCTTCCGGTTCGTTGGCATGTATCATAGGCCTTACAATAGTCATGAGAGACACTATGCAGGGTAGGCCACCATAATCTAGCTCTTAAGATCTTCTGCGTGATTTCTCTCCCTGCGTAATGACCTCCTGCTACCTCATCATGGGCTTCTGCCAAGATAGCATGTCGTTCATGTTCCAAAACGTACCTTCGCAGCACTTCATCTACTCCCATCTTATATAGATGACCTGTGATGATGGTAAAATCCGCAGCGTGAGTTACCAACTCTTTCTTCTGTTGCACCGAATATTCCGTGGGTGCCATGCCTGTAGTTAGGAACTAAATGATGTTAGCGAAGTTTTCATCAACTACCTTAATAGAAAATAGCTATGCATTAGGAAATCCTTCTTCCAGGTTGGTTGGTTCCTTGCCAATATCAATTTGGGATAAGTGATCCAGCCCAACATTCAACTTCCCTGGCTTGACAATGATATCAAAGTCGTATTCCTGGAACAACACTAGCCATCGGCAGATTCCACCCCCCCAACACAGACTTATTCACTAGGTACTTCAAATTCGAATGATCTATAAACATTTTTAAGTTTCCTCCTAACATATAGTTTCGATACTTCTGTAATGCATAGACCATCGCCAAGACCTCCCGTTACATGGTAGAGTAGTTGTGATCTGCACCGGAGAGTTTCCTACTGGAAAATTCAACCAGATGATCAATTTCTCTGTCTCTAGGTTGTGTAAGGACTGCTCCTAGGGTGATTCCTGATGCATCGAGGTGAACATGGAACACCTTTTCCCAAGCAGGAAAAATGAGGATAGGTGCAAAGACCATATTTTATTTGAGTAGCTTGAAGCTCTTCTGACACTCGTCATCCCAAAAAAATGAAACATCCTTCTTAAGCAGCTTTTCCATAGGCATTGTGATCAACGCGTACCCCTGAATGAACTTTCTTTAGTAGCCTGTGTGTCTGAGGATCAAATGCAACTGCTTCTCACTTGTAGGTACTGCCAGATTTATGATCACTGCAACTTTCGCAGGGTCAACCATCAACCCCTATCGGCACACTATATGTTCGAGAAATATTCCGAAGGGTACGCAGAAGATACACTTCTTGATATTCAGGTAAATTTGGTGCTTTCTACAGGCATCCAATATCATGCGCAAGTTCGAAACATTTTTTTTTACTAAGCCGAAGACAGTCCAATCATCAAAGTAAACTTCCAGAAATTTGTGGATGAACTCTTTGAACACTGCAACTACTACTCGTGAAAAGATAGCAAGGGCATTCTTGAGTCCAAATGGCATCACTGTATACTAGAAGGATCACCAATCAGTGGAAAACGTAGTCTTGTTGCGATCTTCAGGTGTGATTCTAATCTGATGGTACCTTGAGAACCCATCTGTGAATGAGTACGCTTCCTACCCTCCGATGCTATCAAGGATTTCATCTGAGAACTGCGTAGGGAAGGGATCATGCATGCAGGCATCATTCAATTTTTTCAATTACACATAGATTTGCATCTCTCCCTTCATCATTTTATCCTGAACCACCATTGGGCTTACCCAATCCGATTGTTCGAATGGTTCGATGATACCTGCGGCGAGCATTTTATCGATTTCTTATTTAACCTTTTGCTTATACTTAGGATTCAAATGATAAGGTCACTGCTTGATAGGGCGTGCATCTAGTTTTGGCATGATGCGCATGACCCCTAGGTCCACTGTGATCCCCTTAAGCTCTGAAAACTTCGTCAGGAATAATTCCTAATATTCTGTGAGCAGTTCGGAAAATTTTCCTACTGTATCATCATCCCAATAATCCCTAATTTTAGCCAACTTGGGCTGCTCTTTCATGCTAATGTTGAATTCTCGTAGCTTTAGAGGCTGTGTAACGTCCACTGTTTGTAGTGGAGGTCCCGAAACTGCGTGCTCTCCCTCTAACTCTAGGATAGAGACATTGTGCGGATCCTCATCGCATTCTTCTAATGTTATATTATGGCAGTTGGAAATATCCTGCATCTTTGTTTCCCATGTCGGTACCCCAAGTGCTGCGTAGGGGCATGATTCATCAAAAACGAAGGTATCTCTATCCTGCAAAGCTTCGTCCAGCACCTTCGTTCCCCCTATCAGCCTAAATGTCCCTAAAAATTCATATTTTAATGTTTCCCAGTGGTGGGTGCACTGATGTAGCTCTGCATCTAAGTACCATGCAGTGGGAATAGGTCCTAAGGCATGAATAAATAGGTGAACCCATTCTTCTGTAGTCTGGTCACACCATTTTTCCATCTAAGCGAATAGATGCTCGCGCGGGTCTCCAGGGCCAAGGAATGTTTTTACGCGCAAGTGGGTCAGAGGTTAGAATCATAATATCATCGTATCCTGACACTCTTCCCAATGCTGGAACACCCCCTTATGCATATCTCACCACCTCACAGGTGTTGCGTGCATGGCTATATTAAGGGCCCATAGCCTTCGCTCTTGTGGAACCTCAACCTCAAATGTTTGCAAAAAATCCTTAATACTACTAGAACCATCAAAGTAGGGCAGTTCTCTTACCTTGGAGGAGATGCATCGGAAGTCCTTTGTGATCCTAAGACATCGTAGCACAGATACATCATGTAACCGATTTTTCTAGTTTTATATTTCCCCATTGGAATTAGAGAAACACTCACTATCCTTTTCCCAACAGAGTACTCCATCGACTATGGGATTGATCCAATCTTCGTCCTGCGTAGTTAACTTATAAATGTGATCCACATGTTCTTCTTCATGCATCGGCTCTATATACCATTCTCCTTCTGCAAGGTCTAATGGTACTATCACTCGTGTACCTTCATTTTGAAATACCATGCTTCTTTTCTTAAAATTGATGATAGCTCCCATATCTATGGCCCAGTCAAATCCTAGGAGCGCAGGATAGGGGTCCGCATCTTCTACAATATGAATGACCTTCAAGTCAGGCTGGACCTTAACTCCTGTGATATCTACCATGATATTTAATAATCTCCCCAATGGTATGATCTTCTCCTTATTGGCCATGTGCAGCTGGATAGTGGACCATTCCAAATTGGGTTCTCCCATTCACTTCCAATTTTTCTTAGGTGGTACGTTCACATCTGAGCCTAGGTATTGAATAACCTGATCCATCTCATAATCACCAATTTGCGTGGTTAACCACATTTCCCTACCATTGCGCTTCTTATGCTTGTATAGTTTGTGCACATCCTTAACTTCCATAGGTGGGTTCGTTCTTTTTACGCAGTTGTCTATCAAAGCTTGGAGGTTTTCTACAGCCCTTTGGTTGCACAACAGCTTCATACATGCCTACATAAATGGTTTGACCTCATCATCTTCTTTGAGGTTCACGGGTGCTTGAGGAGTAGATACCTTATTTTTAGCAAAGTCTTGGTGAGTTGCGAAAAAAATTTCCTTTTCCTTTTGTAAGTCCAAACCTTCTTGTTTGATGGCTACTTTTTAGATAATAGGCTCCGCCTCAGCTTTCTCTGCAGCGCCCCCGGTGGCCATGTCTACGTGTTATGACATTAACAGTTGGTCCTTCATTTTAAGGTTCTGCCTTAACCCTTTGTACATTGTGCATAGGTGTCTGTTGCTTTTCCTGCATATTTTCTATCAGAATCGGTCAGTCTTCGATCACATGGTACAACTGTCTATAATATCTACAGGATTGTCTCGTAGGTTTCGTGTAGTCCCTTGAGAAGTGCCCTATTTCTCTGCAGTTATAGCAGATCAGTTGTCCTCTCCCCCTAATTGCGCTTCCACCTCAGCCCCCTCCCCTACCCCTAGCTGGGGAGCCACCCATACCTGAGGGGGATCTTCGTGAAGAAGGGTCGGATTGTACCCTATATAGGTTCCTCGGTCTATCATCAAATCATAAGTTTGGAAGTTCTGCTCATCATGTCCTACTAACTAGTAAAACCTACACCATTGTTGCTTCAGTTCTGGGACATACACACTTAGACAGGGGCAATGGTTAGTATCAAGCAAGCCGGCTACACAGTAATAATCACACCATAGCCTAGGTCCACTTGGTCCTAGGCGCAACGGACTGGGTCCCCCCGCCTGCAGGTAGTCTACCAGTAGTGGGCACTGATCCTTAGTATGCCCAAATACCCTACATCGTATGCACCATTTATCTGGACTAGCTTCCTTCCCTCGGTCCTTCCAAAGATTCTAAATCTCCATGTGCATCGCCCCTAGTTGCTCTTGGATTTGTTTTACTCCCAACCAGGCATCATCTCTTGGCACAGTTTCCAACTTCATAGCAATTTCCAAGGCTTTTTCCTGCAATTCAATGGCTTGGTGACCCATAGGTACGTGTAGGTGAGGTAGTAACATAGCAATGAACCATTCCTTGTATTGTCTGTCATCATACAGAAATTCCCCTTCTTTAATTACCTTCTTTAGTTGTTGGTCAGCTTCCCATATGGACTCACAGGGTCCTTGCTTGAAATATTTTTGATCATTCACTATTTGAGAGTAGGATTTAGGCTTTTTGAACGTTTTTTTAGAGCATTCTTAAGCTCTGGAATGGTCACATTTGCATGATGAGCTATTTATCCCATATACCAATCCAGGGCTCTTCCTTCAAAGGCAAGGGACAGTTGCGCCCTTTTCACAGCATCATTGGCCACATTCTACATAGTCCATACTAATTCCGTGACAAACCAGAATCGATCCATATCTTCATCCGCTACACCCTTAAAGGTAGGTAGCTTCATGTGTGAGGCCATATCGCCTTCGTGTGGTGGAGGTACAGATGAGTTCTTACCCCTATGCCGAGTTGAAGGTGGTGTAGTTAGAGGGCTATGTGTAGCTGAATTCCTTACTAGGCTGTAGACAGATATATCTCCTTCTTCATTAGTTCTATAGTATTTTCCACTCCGTGTTATAACCTCGCTCTGATCGAAGCTCATTCCCTCTGTATAACTACATAGAATTCTCTTTTTGTATAATAATATATTAATCAGTAATGGTAAGGTTTTTAGAAACTTACCCTGGAAACCCTTGAAGAACCTCCACTCTACCTCCGAATAGGACACGAATTGATCAATTGAAAATTCTGTCACAAATCCTCCTAGCACATTGTCCACCCAGTGGTCTATCGTGCGGGTGACGGCGCTATCAGTCCTCTCTAACTACGGAATGAACTCTGGAGTCCACTGCATGACCCGTTCTTCCTTCCAACACTTCTGGAAATATACGAGCCTCGCAAGCCACTCCTGAAGCTCAGTCACAAATGTCACAAAGAAAATTTCGTAGACCTCTATGAAGATGTACTTATTTTCCACTTCTTTTCTGTCAACTTTGTTCTGCAATTTTCTTTTACCACAAATTCCTGAACCTGCTTTTCGAACCACTCTTCAATTTCTTTCTTCTAAGGTCTCCAATGTTCCCTTAGCATTACCTGATCTCTCTTTCAAAATTATCTTGGTCCTGGCAATGGAACCATTTTTTGGCTTGAGGGGTCCTGACACAGCTTCGGAGGTTAAGGTTTGCCAACAAACCCCTATACTACTAGCCCTTCGGCAGTGACCTACTTGCACAGGTGAAAGTCTCACCTGAAGCAGTATGGGAGGGTGCTGGAACCAGGTTTTCACACCCTGAGAGAGAGTGGGTAAGTCGAATAGAACTACGTTCATAGCCTAATGAGTTTTCACCAAACAAATTTATTCGCAGGACTGTTAATAGTATAATCGTAATATACAGATCTAATATCGTGCACAAATATAGCTAATGACTTCGCATCTACGTGTGTATCAACAGTGATCAGCATATAGTACCATAACACATCATCAATAGAGTAAAGTTATACCATAACATAGACAGATTCACAGCACAAGAAGGAAACACAACAATATTTGTAACAGATCCCAACATTCCATATCAGCAGTAATATATCAGATCAGATAACACAGAAATACCTTAAACATATCCACATCTATTAGTATCCAAAACCCAATACAATCTAACACAGCCTACGCACACAGCCACCAAGGTCTGCACACAGCAGGACTGAGGATCTTCACGCACACAGCCAGCAGGATTCCTTAACCAAACGACCCAACAACAAATCTAACAATTTTCCTTTTGCATCAAACTTAATTCTTTCTTACCTTAAGACTCAAAAAGGTTCATCTATTTATATTGACTTAGCCTACACTTCCAATGGTCTGCAAACCATGGTTTGCGAACTCTTGATCTACCCTTGACCCATTACATTGCATTTGGGGCTTTGACCCACCCCAAAACCGCTGCGCTAGACTAACTAATCTAAAAATATATACAATATTATACAAAATTTGCAGCTTTTAGGGGACCCTATTCCAACATATGCCACAACTAAAATATCGGTGTCCTCTTATTTCTGAGACAGATTTCAGGAATACATGGAAAGTATATCATCTACAGTTTTCAATTTAAGAAAAATTTGTATTCAAGGACTTGTTACTTTAACAATTAACAACACTATTTCTAAGATAAAAGAATTGTTATCAAGAAACAAAAATATTCTTTCGTACATCAAAATGGTATATTTTGGCAGGTAACATATTCTTCCTTTTTTCCTTTTTTTTATATTCCATTAGTTCATAATTCACAAACACTTGCAGTAACACTAATATATAGTTTTTATTTTACTACAAGTTCCAAAATTAAAAAACACTAAAAAACATTTAGTTCATGTCTTTCTGAACATTTGCTACAATGCATCAATGAAAAATGTTTTTCTTTTTTTTTTAGTGTTTAAAATAACTAGTTGTTGTTTCTCTTTTTCCCTGTAAGTTTTGAATCAAACATCATTTTCTACTGCAAATGAAAACAGAGAGAAATATGCACACTCTGTAATATATTATTTTAGTTATTTCAAAATTTCCATGACACTATGGTCTTGTTTTTTGTTAATAAGAACATTATATCTTAGTTTCAAAATGGCATATTGTAACTTCAAAATGCTTATTATGCCACATTATATATATGTCGATATTTTTCTCTCCACTGTTGTCATATTAAATTGGATTATCATTTTCTGTAAATTCTATAATTGTGTTTTGTTAGGAAAAAATAAAAACCAAACAAAATGAAAAAAAGAAGAAGTTGCATGTGTATGAATGTGTTCATTTCTATATATGCTCAATTAAATTCTATGTGTTAAAAGAAGGCAGTACAAGAGCATTTAGGTAGTTGTGTTCTTGTATTCTTTTCCCATAGATCAAATTTTCCTTATTTTCCTATCTGTATATTTTTTTTTCATGTAGTGTTCATTTTGTAATTAGCTTTTTTTTCCCCCTTGTTTTCTACACTATATAGTGTTACCTTTTAGTTATATACAATTGTAAATTTATTTCTACACTTCAAGCTAATAGCTTATTATTTATCATAGCATATGTTAATAGTTTCTGATATTTTCCCTGTGATAATGATTCTTTGGTGAATGGTGAATGATTTTTGTGCTATTTGAAATCATTGATCCTTTTTTTGCACCACAATGTCATTTCTATGAATAATAATTATATTATTTATTTTGCACTAGGAGCTCTTATGGTAAATTTTTCATTGATCTATGTATTCAATGTTAGTTGTACATCATGACATATTTTATTGTCTCACTATCATGGTGTTTTTTGTACCAATATTTTGTTACGTATTTTGTGTATATATATTATTTAACATATGCATTTTAGTTTTGTAGATATATTGTAAACAAGAAACTGAGATATTTGTAAAATAATATTTGAATCATTGGTGACTTGATTTCTTATTTTTGATGTCTCGTGTCACTTTAAATGTATTGGCTTCAGTGTAACAATATGGTAATCAATATAATTGATCAAAATGTCACTAAACTTATACGTTTTGATGCACCTACCTCCAAAATGTTGAAAGCTCTTGGATTGTTGAGTCAAGTTCTTTTATTCATTTATTCATAAATAACAGTAGAAATATGTTCAATGTTAATCCATTTTCCTTTGGCCCTGAATTCAAAGAAGAAATTTTTATTTGCATCAATACACCAATCAAAAACATATGTGAGATGAACATTTTAAAACATAGTTATGGATTCTAGCACAAAATCTGTCTACAATTGGTCTTCAACCATTTGTTTTTATTGTTCCAATATTATGAATGAATCAATTAGGTGAACTTAATGATGATTCAAAACAAGTTCCAAAGATTTCAAACAATGGTGTGACTGAGAGAATAGAAAAGTATAATTTTTTGGATAAAGATGTATGTGTTATTTAAGCACTTATTACCTATTATTTAATATTCTTGGAAAGTTTTATGAAATAAACTTTGAGTACACTCATCTTCCATTTGATGTAGTCATTAAAATAGTTTTAATCATCCACATAATCATTATACAGTTAATATGGACTCATTTCTGAAGCTGAAACAAGTCTGCATGTATTTTAGCTCTTAATATGTTAATGTTAATATGATAATTAATCACATAATTGATAAGCATCCCCATAATTTTGTGATGTTCAATGTTAGTATTTATTTTATCATGTGTTTTTGCAAATAATCAATTTTGTTGCTTTTTTTATCGATTTTGTATTACATTGTTCTTATGCTTCCAGAATGCTACATATTTCCAAACTTTATCACTGAATTCATAAACAAAAAAAATGTTATGAAGACCATTTCTAGGTAAACCAACAAGACATAAATAGCATCTTTTACTTTTGTGCTTTTTGAACAAATTTTTCTTTACACTCATATTAAAGGATTTCTTTCACAAGAAAAATTATGATATATTGATTTTTGTACTGGGCACTTGCAAGGCTACCCTATCTGATTTGGCTCCATATTGATATCTAGTAAAATATAACAATTTTTATTATAATACAACCATAAAAAAAAATAAAAAAAATAAAAAATAAAATAAAAACATACTGTCATGAACAATGGAAAAAATGCTCTTTGTCACACATTATTCTATGTATGCATGATTATGTTTCGTTTTTTCAAGATTATGTTACCTCATTTTCCAACATTGCAGGAGATTTCATGCTTTTCAAACACTAAAAATACTATGTGTTATGGATACTCTTGTATTTCCCTTGGTGTTAGCGTAATAAAATTTGCAAGTTTGGTTTTTTCTTTATAACTATGTTTATATTTCCTGATTCAATCTAACTAGAGTTATACATATTTTATTTCTTGAATCATCTATGAATAAGAAACACATTGATTGACATAAAAAAAAAGTTAAGGAACCTTGGAAATAGAAGCATCTACATGCAACCCTAAACAAAGTATTTATTAATAGATTTTTGTTAAAAAAGGACAAACCATATATATTTGAATCTTTTAGTAACATGTCATTTTTCGTACTCCTTTTTCATAGTTCTGATTGAAATAAATACAGATTTTATCAGTTTTATTTCCTTTCATGTAGTTTCTCAATGTTCATAGATTTCGCCTTACTAATTTTGGAGTTATGCATTGTGCAAAATAATCGCAAATCTCTTCCACCCTCGAGAAACCAGTGAAAAACATGATAACTATGGTATATGTGGTGATATTAGTTATACTCTCCTTTGTTCAGAGATTCAAAATCCAAAAATTTAATTACTCACTTATCCCTATTATTTTGATATGTCCCTTATTGATTTCTTTCACTACAATATCAGTACACATGGTGCAAGTGTCTTCAAAGCTTTTTACTTCAAAAATATATTTGATTGCTGTGGAAAAAAAATCAAAGTGGTCGTGTATTTTAGTTGCAGGAATACTTCTATCTATAGCACGTATATAGCATGCTTCTATCTATCTGAATAATTTTCTTTGAGATTATGGAACACGGTCTACATTAGTAACTTCGACTATATAGACAATTATTTAGTAATTGTTGAAGCTAGCTTTCATTACTAGTTTCAAGTAACTAGAATTCAGATATTTACTTAGACATTGAAAAATCTAGTTTTTATTGCTAATATTAAGTAAATGGCACACAAGAACTAGAACTAAAATCACATATCTCACTGATTTTATTAAATAATATGTTATATGAAAAAAAAAGTTATAAAGAACTAGATGTACATATATGTTTGTTTTTTAGACCCTGCCAGAAGTAAGTCGAAGGTTAGGATGGTTATAATATCATAGGTAATCATTTTCTTTTGAAAATTGTTATTACATTTCGCGACCTATTCGGCTTTGTAAACATGACTGAATATACACATATTTTTTTTGTGGTCCCTACTGAAATAAAGTCGGGAGTCGAATGTGGCTATGAGGTTAGAAGTCGAGCTTGTTTTTTTATAAATAATCTAGGTGACCTCCTAACTTCAGCATTGTGCAACCTTGAAATCGTGTGACCTAATGAAACCACTCAGTTATGGTATAGTCAGGGTTGCGGTAGAATAAATGAAGTAGAAAATAAAAAACGAGTGACTTTCCGACCTCCTGACTATATGATAAGTGAAAAAAAAAATGAAAAAAAAAAGTTTGAATTGTGTGTAATGTGTGTTTTATATAGAAATAAAAAATTATACATTTTAGGTTAAATTAAGTTTTTTATTAAAATAATAAAAGAAATTCCTCGTGCTTTCTCGATTCGAGAAAATAAAAAATAGTCGAACTGTTGACAAGAATTCAATGAACAAGTTTAATTGCCATATTTTCTTATTTTAAACAAAATTTTAAAATTACAGAGTTTTTTTCCTGGATGTTGTTTTCTTAACCTTGGTTCGAAGAAACATTGAATTAAGAAAATATAGCCACAAATTCAAAAAAAACTATGTAAATAGAATATTATATTACAAATTGGTGCATTCAATTCCAAATTTGAAATAAAAGGAACACATATATACTTTGTTACTGTTCATAGGTGATCAAATGTTCAAAAAACCACTCGACTTCCCAACCAACCAATTGTTCACCTACTTAGCCTAAAGACAAAACTCCACCTATAGTGGTGGCCAATGTATGTAAAATTAATCATAAAATAATAAAATGTATGCCTGCTCGATCGATCGACCGCCCAACCGAATGATCATTCGAATAAAATACTATTTTTTTTATCTGTGTGAAATGTGCTTTTTAACAAATATTTGCAGAATTTTCTCGTTTCTTGTTCAATTGATTGTGTTGAATAAACAATAATTTTTTATTCCCAAAAAAAAAATCATTTGGGTTTTTTACAAGAAATTAATGCACACGTTCATTTGCGATTTTTTGCATTTTTATAAACATGATTTTAAGATCTTAGGTTATCTTTCCTAGATGTTCTTTTATTAAGTGTTGTTTGAATAAAATTTGAATCAAGGAAACACGGTAGCAGTTTCAAAAAAAAAAATTGTAAGCTTAGGGTCAATTTTTTTCAGAGACTCCAAAGTTCAATTTTAGATTTTAAATTTTCAAAACGTATGTATGTTGTATTGCCATTTACAGGTCATAAAATGACAAAGAAGGGAAACTCTTTGGGGGGGGGGGGGGGGGGTTGGATTTGATATTTTAGGATATTTTGGCTGAAATTTGTTCCCTTAGTTCTTGTTTGAAGAAGAACTGAATTGAGGAAATATAGTATCAGTCCCAAAAAAATTTGTGTAAGATTAATGTTTTTTTTTTTCTTAATTTAATTTATGAATTCAATTCCAAATTTTGAATAATCAAAATTTATATATGCTTTGTTGATGTTTACATCTCCTAAAATGCCAAAATTCAAGCAAAATCTACAATGGGAAATTCAATATTTTAGGATATTATGGTTGGATGTTGTTTTCTTAAGTCTTGTTGCAAGAATCACCGAGTTAAAAAAAAACAACATCGGTTTCAAAAAATTGTGTGTAATCATAGTGTTATTTGTCTTAGATATTATTGAATTCAATTTTGAATTTTAAATAGGAAAAGGGTATATATCCTATGTTACTGTTTACAGATTATAAAATGGGGAAAAAAATCAAATATGTAGCAACAAAGAAACAAATAGAGAAGATTAGATAAAAGAATAAGGGAATGGGTGTTGCACCAATGCAACAAGTTAAATTCAACTCATTCCTCATGTCAGATACAACCTAAAAAACACAAAAATAAGATATGATGAATTTGGAGGAGATTTTTGAATTCTATGAGAAAAGAGAATGGTTAAAAAATCAAATAGTTATTCAAACAAAGAACAATCGATCTGAAGAAATCAGAGTGACAGAGTTACATAAAATAGAAACTAGGGCAATAATTGTTCCCTATTATGAAATGATTTCATGGATTCTCTCTCACACATTTTAAAACCCAAACAATATCTGATTATCAAAAAAAATTCGTAGCCTCCTGGAAATACGAAATCTTATTGTTCATGTGTAAGTTGATTCCCCTAGAAATCCAACTTTATGTTGCATTCCTTTATAAGTTTCGAAGAAGTATCTTGAGTAAATTTCAAGATAATTACGATGTAGTAATTGAACACTGATTGAGAGAAGAAGCAGAAGGTTTCAAGGTTAAAGAAAAAAGGACTATCCAATAGCTATTTTAACAATATTATTAGATTTATTATTAAAATGTTAAGCAGATTGTATGGAGAACAAGATCCTGAACATTGCAAAATTAAATGCATCGCAATAATCCATAGTATTTTGAATGATGGGAGACGCCTAAACTGGGATGATTTTATAGCATCATTTTCCACCTCTATATACTTGATGCTTTGTCTTATAGCCTTAGGAAACACTTTCCCTTCAGACTTCTTCCTTTAGCTAAAAACAATATTTTTAATTCCATACACGACTCTGCCCTCTCAAAAGCGCGTACACACGCGGGTCTAGTTATACCCAATCTACGTATATAATTTGAAATATGAAAGAAAAAATTCCATATTTTTTGGGCAAGGTTTACATGTTACACCAGAAGCTTTCCTAGAGGAGCCCGTGGCCTAAATGTATCCCAACAGAAACAACTATTTTAGGGTGGTATAAATACACCTCATGGGAAGGCCTAAAGGGGAGAGAGAGATAGGTATTGATATTATAGCCATTTAGTCCCTAATCAAGTCTGATTTATCCATGTGCCTCCTACACTTCCCAGACTATGGAAACCCTTGTTTCCCTCATGGAGATGTTCATTCCTCTTATATGGAGTCCATGTGTATGATTATGCAAGGAGATTGTTGAGGAAGGTTTCGCTTGTAACCATGGCTGAATCAGGTGGTATTCCTCCACACATATTTACATACATCAATAAAGAATATTTTTCCCATTCCTGATGTTAGTGATCTTAATGCTTTATGCATGTTATGATATGGTTATGAATGATTTCATGTTATTTTGTTTATAATATTATATGATCTAACGCTAGAATCTTGAACATGCTTTCAGTTATTACTAGTATATTTATTTTCTTGAGTGAGTTGCAGGTTTTGGAGTACTATGAGAAGTAGAGGGTTTGAACCCTGCGGGATCGCCTTCAAACGTAGGACCTAAGGGTACGACCTCTTCTTCCCATTTTACTAGTTTAAGCATTAAGACTGTAAATTTTCTTACTTCTTGTTGTTGTATGCTTCTTGATCTATTGGGTTTTTCAACCCAAACCCTAGGGTAATTCATCCCTTAACAGAATTGGCAACTCCACTAGGGATTACATATGCGGTAATTCCTAGTTTGGGTTGTTTCTCTTTGGATATGGGTTCTGTGTTTGGTTTTTGATGAGCTCCATGATTAGACATATTTGGAGGGGTTAATGGTCACTGTTTTTCCTTCTTATATCTATTTTTCTTGTATTTTTATTATTGTTTAGTTTTATGATGCTATTATAGGTAGTGATTAGGGCTAACTTACTCTGAGTGCCTAATATGAGGTTCAGTGCAAAAATATCATGAATTATTAAAATGTTTATAAGGATTTTATCAGCAAGACTTGGAGGAGACAGCAAGGAGAAATTATAGGAGGATATTCCACCCTCCTTAACTCTCAAAGGCAGCCAAAGGATCCCAAATATTCTTTCCAACAATTTAAATTCCAAAGGCAGCCAAAGGATCCCCAAGGATTATCTCCAGCAATTCAAAGTTCCAGAGGCTGCCAAGAAATTCAAAGAGGAGTCCACTCAATATTTTTTTACTTGGATTCAAGTGGACTCAATCACTATTTTCTAGGGATTTTTTGGTAGATTCCCTATAGAATAAATAGAGAAAATCTAGAGCTAGGAAGGGTCAGAACTTTGTTGCAAGCTATTGAGCTTTTTATTATTTTACTCAGTGATCAAACTTTCATAAATGTATGAGGTTATTCTTTTATGAAATGAGCATATTGATTTCATCTTACTGATTTAAGTTTCAGATAGCTATGCTCGTGGGTTAGGGCCTAATCCATGTGCCTCAACCTCTTTGTTGTGTTTTTTCTCTGCTTTCTATCATTTCATTAGTTCTGCTTCTGATAATTTCGTTTATGTTTCAAGTTGTTGTTTAGTTTTGCTTTCAGTTTGTTGCTTTAGGGTTAATTTTCTTGTGAGAAATAAAATAGAGGAGAAAAACAAAAAAAAATTGTGGATCAAGACCCGCTTCTCATCTCTGTCGATAGAGATCGAGGAGGGCGAACCTTCTCACAGACCCAAAAACTGATTTCTTTTCATTGTTTTTGAGATTAAAAGTAGAGTTGCATTACCATTTTTCACTCTTCCTTTGCACTACATTTTTTTTTGTTTCTTTGTGCATAAGTTAGCAGGTTGATTGCAGCAATTATTTCTAAAACCCCATAGCAGCTTCATGGTGCATCCCTGCTTCATTCTCCATCTCTGTCTTCACAATCTGCACACAGTTGTTACACCCTCCATTTTTCGCTTTTTCCTTCTTATTCTCACTACCGCACCCACCGTTTATCCCTAAAAACACTTAAAATATCCAACCCACCTTATTCCTTTGTTCTTATTGGTCACTATTTCCTTACCCTTTTTAATGCAAAACGCTTGAAAAAAATTGAAATTTGACCCCCGCCTTTCCTCATTGAAACTCTCGCCACGTCACTCGTCGCAAATCACATTTTGCAACCTTTTCCCTTTTATTTTAAGACTTACCTCTCCCGACGCCGATTGCGATATTGTCATCACACTCTTCCACCGGTCCTACCACCACGTAACTCGTCACAAATTGCATTTCACAACCTTTTACCTTTTCTTTTAAGACTTACCACTCCCGACGCCAATTGCACTCTTCTTCGTACTCCACCACATCGAAAATCGCAGTTTTTACCCCGTTGCATTTCACACTTCAAAAATTCTACCCCATCGCATTTCGCATTTCTCTCCCACTCCCGAACATCACTTCTGCTACCCCTCCGGATTTGCGATATCGCATATTGCATATCGCATTGCCAACCCTCCATCGCACTTGTTAAATCATTCCACTTCAAAGCATGTTTGCACTATAATAAATATTTGATAAGGTTTAAACCAGCTCTTTCCACCTCTAAGCCTTATTTCATGTGTTGAGCCCTCCATTAGCACCTCTAGCCCATTTTCCTCCAAACTGCAAGCCACACTTTGTCAAGTTTAGTTTATAATGAATAGTTGCATGGTTAGAAGCATGATAGCATGGTAAATAGATCAAAGGATAAGTAGGAGTGTTTAGCCGCTTGGCCTAGCTAGGTGCAACTTAATTTAGTTTCTTTTCAATCATTTCCTTCTGCAATTTAAGTTAGTTTCCTTTCTGTCATTTCCTTTCAACAATTTAGTTTAGTTTCCTTCCTGACATTTCTTTTCAGCAATTTAATTTAGTTTATTTTTGTCATTTCCTTTGTGCACAGTAAATTAGTCTAATTTCCATCATTTCCTTTCTACAATTTAAGTTAGTTTCCTTTCTATCATTTACTTCCAACAATTTCTTTCATTTTTTTATCATAGTTTAAGAAATAGCACGCTTTCGTAAAGCAGAAGAGGATGACATGAACACAATGCATCTGTTGTGTATATAGCACTATCACCTCCAAGTTTGTACGAACCTTGGGTTGATAAAGTAAAGTATGGTAGCCCCTGGGAGTTGCAGCGAACTTGGTGCAATACCAGGGCTCACCACTTTTTGGCACTGTTTCCAGGGAGTTTTCTAGTATATGTTTTGATTTTGTTTTAGTATTATTTTCTTCTTTCTTTTCTTTTCATGGCATTTCAGAAATATTAAAAAAATACAAAAATATATGATTTTCATCCCTCGTAGGAGTAGGAATACTCAAAGACAAATCTTACCTAAAACCCCCACATCACCTCCTAGCCACCCTTCACTCTTCTTCAGTGGCAATGAGATTGAACCCCCTATAGGGGAGCCTTCTGAATATTTTGAGAATCCTATTGGGGAAGAAGAAGAAGACCTTGTTTCAATTGAGGGACCTGCTTCACCTATCTTAACCATGGCTGGGATCCAGAGAACCTTTCCCATAAGAGAGGGAGATGTGGAAACTAAGATGAAAAACATTATCCCCTCAGCTCTTCCACGCTTTCATGGACTTACCTCTGAGGACCCTGTCAAAATAATGTTTGAATTTGTTGTTGTTTGTAGGAATTATGACTACACCTCTGATGATAAGAAGTTGAAGCTATTCCAATCCACCCTTAAGGATGCAACCTTGTGTTGGTTCATGGTTCTACCTAGGGATAGCATCGCTACCTGGGCATAGATGGAAGATACCTTCAGCAACAAATACAAAGACTATTGTAGATCCAAGGAAACTAAGGATGATATCTTTAGCATGACTCTAGGGCCAGATGAATCCTTAGAGGACTATGAAGAGAGGTTTCAATTGAACTATAAGATATCTAGTTGTACTCTTGATACTGACTCACTTAAACTTGTACTTCTTCGTGGGATCAAAGAAGAGATGATAGAAACCTTGAATATGCTATCAGGAGTAGATATCTACCAAAAACCCTATGAAAAAATAAAAATTGTCTTACGGAACCATTCTAGTGCATTTAGGAAGAAGGGAAGAGCTAGCCAAAGTACATCCAATAACCCTTCCTCTTCCACCTCCATCAAGCATGAGATTTGGAATATGTTAGAGGACTTCAAGGATGACATGTTTCACACCTTTGCTTTACAAATGGACAAAATGCAGGTCAAAAGGAAGCAAGAGGAGGTAGAGAGAGCCCTGGCCATATTTTGTCCTAGATGTACCCAGAAGCACCTAAGAAAGGAATTTCCACTGAATTTCATAGAGGTTTTCATATTCTGTGAGGAGAATCATGCCACAGAAAAGTGTCCCTCATTACCTGGACTTAAGGTTGTATATCAAGGTGGGGAAGCAATGCTAGAGAAGCTCTGTTTCATCAACCAGAGAAGGCATCAAGGCCCTCGACCATATCAACAAGGTATGCAAGGTGCACCTTACTCTTACTATCACAACAATCAAAGTGCACCCATGCAACCTTCATACACCCCCACTCCTCCATCGTGGTCTACACTTCCTACTTGGCCTTACAGCCCTCCACATCATCCTCAGCCCGAGAATCAACTATTTCAGCAGTATGTTCCACAATAACCTTAGTGTAACAATCCATCCCAAGGGTGGAGGCCTCAACACAATAAACCACCTGCTCTAATGCCTCCACCCCAACCTCAACCTCAGCTTATTCATTTTTCTCCACTTAGGCTACCTATACCTGCACAACCCAATTCAAACCCGAAAAAAGACAAGCACAAAAGGCTCCCAGTGGGGATTCATCCTATCCAACTTATGTTGTGGAGATACAAGAGGTTAATATCAGGTTGGGAAGAGTACTCCCATACAGCCATCCTCCATCTCCACCTGTAAAGGTTGAGGAGAAAAAGGAATAAGGTAACACTTAGATCCATCAACCTTCTTTTCCTAAGCACTTGATCCACCCTAGTCAAGACACCTTAAAGGAGGCTGAACTCCTGGGAGAACTAGAAAATTTGTGTGTAAAGATACCACTTCTCCAGGCCATTAAGGATGTCCCTATCTACAATAGGCTTATCAAAGAAAAGTGCTTCAAGAAACCTGGGAGAAGGAAGAGAGATAGCCCCACCATCGATGTGGTAGGACAACTATCTAACCTAATGTTGGGGAGGGTGATATTTCCAAAGTACGTGGACCCTAGTAGTCTAGTTGTTGATGTGCATATATATGGTGTCATAATCCCCAACAATATGATTAATCTAGGGGCTTCCATCAATGACATTACCAAGGAAACTATGTTGAAACTTAATCTCGAAGGGACTTTGAGGAAAACCAAAACAGTTCTGCAGCTTGAAGATCAATGCACAGTAACTCCAGAAGGAGTTGTTGAGGATGTTATGGTTGCCATTAAATCTTGGGAGTATCCTACATATTTCCTTGTCCTCCAACCAAAAACCAAGTTTAATGGTTATCCTCTCATCTTAGGGAGACCTTGGTTAGCCACTACAGATGCTTATATTAGTTGTCGGGCCAAAAACATGACTATCAAAAATGGGTATTTGTCTAAACAGCTAGTGTTATATCCTCCAACCCAACCTTCCATTCATCATGATCTCCCTATATGGTTGGAGGATGAATAATATGAGTTATATAACACTACACCTATGTGTACCATAGATGTTATTCTTAGAGGGGGGCAACTTAATGAAGATGAACTCATCAATCATGCCAGTCAAAACTAGTCCTCCACTAACATTCCTCTCAAAAACTTAGTCAAAGAGACTGAAAGAAAACCTTGGATGGAAGTGAAATCAGTTGATTCAAACTCTGAATCCACCAAGCCTATTGAGTTTGGGCCATCCAGATCTCTGAAAATCAACCCAAACCTCTCGAATGAAGAAGATAAGTAGCTATGCCAGCTTTTGAAAGAGAATCTAGATGCATTTTCTTGGGATTACAAGGACATGAAATGGGTGCATCCTTCAATGTTAAAACATCATATTTACATCAAATAAGGATGCAAGCTTGTGAGAAAACCTCAAAGAAGGATGAACCCAACTCTAACAGAAAGAGTCAACGAAGAGCTACAGAAATTATTGGATCCAGGGTTCATATATCCTATATCTGACAGTGGGTGGGTATATCCTCTTATCCTAGTCCCAAAGAAGAATGGGAAGTGGTGAATTTGTGTTGACTATCGAGAACTTAACAAATAAATCAAGAAAAACCATTTCCCTCTGCCCTTTATATACCAATTCCTGTATGCCATTGCGGGGAAGAAATTATTTTCCTTTTTAGATGGGTCCAATGGGTACAATTAGATTCAAATCAGCCATGAAGACCAAGATAATACTACTTTCACCTACCCTTGGGGTACCTTCTCTTATAGAGTCCTACCCTTTGGGTTGTGCAATTCCCTAGCTACCTTCTAAAGAGCTGCCCTGAGCATATTTTTTCAGTTAGTCCATGACTTTGTCGAAATCTACATGGATGATTTCACACCATATGGGGATGACGTCCAGGAATCTCTCTCCAATTTGGGTAAATTAATAAGAAGGTGTATTGAGATGCATCTCTCCTTGATCCCAAAAAATTTTGTATTCCTAAAGAAAGTAGGGGTTGTATTAGGATACTCCATATCCCAAGCAGGAATACAGGTAGACCCGAGAAAAATCACTATCATCAAAAGGGTACCTGCTCCTCAAAAGCAGAAAGATGTTAGGATTTTCTTAGGATTATTTGGTTACTATAGGAGTTTCATCAAATATTTTAGAAAGATGGCTTCGCCATTATTTGGGTTATTGGCCAAATATTCTGAGTATATTTGGTCTAGTCCTTGTCAAGAGGCTTTCGAGCTCATTAAGGAAAAGTTGACTATTGCCCCCATCCTCCGAGGTCCAAATTGGACTCTGCCTTTCCACATCCACATTGATTCATATGACAAAGTTGTAGGGGCAACATTAGGAAAATTAGAGGAAAAAATCCCTTATGCCATTTATTTCATCAGCAAGAACTTGTCCAAGGCCAAACTAAATTATATTGTTACTGAGAAGGAGATGTTATCCATTGTCCATGCTTTGAAAAAATTCAGGAATTATGTAACTGGATATCAGACCTTTTTTCACACTGACCATGCATCCATAAAGTATTTAATGAACAAATTGGATTTTAATGCTAGGATAATTAGATGGTTGTTACTTTTGCAACAATTAGATTTGACTATTGTTGATAAACCTAGAAAGGAGAATGTTGTTATAGATTTTTTGTCCAGGTTAGCTCTCCCTATAGGTGAAGAAGGAATGGTGGATGACCAGCTTCCATATGAGCATATATTTTCTATATCAGCACTCTCACCATGGTTTTTTGATATAGAAAACTACTTGGTTGTTGGGAAACTCCCTCCTAATTTTTCATTCAGGGAGAGGAGAAAAATCATCAGAAAAAACGCCCCTTTCACATGGATTGGGGGGAACCTTTTCAAGCTAGGCCTTGATAAAATCCAAAGGAGATGTGTGAGGGAGGAAGAAGTTTTTTATATCCTCTCTGAATGTCATGATAGCCCATGTGGAAGCCACTTTGCTGCAAAGAGAAGTTCTTACAAAGTTTTGCAGGTAGGATACTATTGGCCTACCCTTCACCAAGATTCCAGAAGATACACCAGCAGGTGTGATCAATGCCAAAGGATGGGGAAACCCATGCAAATGGATGAGATGCCTATACACCCTCAAGTGGCTCTTGAGCCATTTGACAAGTGGGGCATGGACTTTGTTCGACCTATCGATCCACCATCCGGACAAAATAAGTAATCATAGTCTGCACTGATTACCTGACAAAGTGGGATGAAACAAAATAAGTGAAGGTAGAGACTGAGGAGAAAGTAGTATAATTTCTGAGAGAGAATGTGTTTTACAATTTTGGATACCCCAAAGAAATATTTATTGATCAAGGAGCACAATTCACCTCTCACATCACAGAGAATATTTTGAGGAAGCAAAAGATTAAGCATAGAAATTCTACTTCCTATCACCCTTAGGCGAATGGCCAAGTAGAAGTAGCTAACATAGATTTAGAGAGAATCCTCCTCAAGGTTGTGAGGAGCAGCAGAAAATATTGTGAAAACATATTGGTAGAAGCTACCTGGGCCTACAACACTACTTGGAAGACAACAATAAGATTCACTCGTTATGAACTAGTCTATGGTAAGAAAGATCTACTTTCAGTTGAGTTTGAATTCAATAGTTTAAGAATGGAAACTGAATTAAATCTAGATCTATCAAATCCCCAAAAAGAGAGGTTGTTTCAACTAAATGGATTGGATGAGTTTAGAATGTAATCACTTCTTCACACAGAGGTAGTTGACCTGCAAAGGAAGGTCTGGCATGTCAAGAACATCAAATAGAAGACATTCCAAGAAGGATATTGGGTTTTTTTGTATGATTCAAGGTTTTAAAATTTCAAAGGAAAGTTGATGAAAATATGGTTGGGACCTTACACAATGGAAATTTTTTTTGATAATGGATCAGTTCAAATCAGAACCATAGATGAGGAAGGAATCCCCTTGCTTGTCAATGGTCACAGACTTAAAATTTACAAGAAGCCTTTGTCAAGGTCAGAGTTCATAAATTCAATAAGCAGAGAGTTTTATGTGATGGGAAACTCCATAGTTTCCCACACCTCCTGAAAAAAAAGAAAAAAAAAGAGAAAAAAAAAATATTCATGGGTGAAAACCTCTCTGAGGCACCTAAGGCAAGCTTGTGGGTTGAAAACCTCGATGGAGGCAGCTCAATTGCTCTCAAAAAAAAGAGAGAGAGAGAATAAATATTTATGGGTGAAAAACTCTCTGAGGCACCCAAGGCAAGTTTGTGGGTTGAAAACCTCCATGGAGGCAACCCACTTTCTTTCAAAAAAAAAAAAAAAAAACATTTGCATCTTTGTGTTTTATTTGTTTGTTGTTTTGCAGATTATTAATGGTTTATGGAAACAAAGGGAAGCATTCATCTTCTTTTCCCTTCTTATATTTTACCATCCATCCCATCATTCAATCCATTCATTTTCATAAATTCCTCCATCACCTCCATACACCATATTCCTCCATTTATGAGCACAACGTAGCAAGGAAAGAAAAACACAAAATGCTACAGACATCAGGGAATTCCTACAATGCAAAAATTTGTTCATGAACAAAGAGAGAAAAAAAAAAGAGGATTTGTTAAAGCAGACCCTAGGAAATATGGGAGTGCCACCCATGGCACCTGGATCACACCCACGCAGCATCTACAATGGGAAGAAAAAGCACGAAAGATCAATAGCTCACTCAGAGAGGTTATCATTCAGCAAGCTGCTCACTCAGAAATAGGAAAATAAGGAAGAACGCAGCATATAAGAGGCTTATCTCCAAATTATAGCTCCTGCAAACACCTTCAAAACAATAGGTAAACTCAGGTATAACTTCTCAACCCTCCCTATGCATCCATAATAGCTAGAAATAATTAAATTTTCATACTTAGAGTTTAAGGGGAAGAAAGGTGGCCAGCTAGCTTGGCCACCGTCATGAAGTATGATTATGGATAACTGCAAAGTCGCACCACCTGGGCATGCAAAATAAAAATCAAATCAAGTTTAGTAGAGGATAATGAGGGGAGGAGACACGCAGTATCATCCAGCTAAAAAGAAGAGGGTCCAACTGTCTACAACAAAAACTAGAGCTGAGCCGAGTTACATAAGCGCTCCAGAATTAGTTGCGCAATATAATAAAAAGAGATCCTGTCTCATCCAAATCAGTGAATTGAGAGTTTTTTAGGGAAAGAGACTGAAGGTATCCTGCAACATAGCATCACTGAGAGTGGGTTGCGTATTTTAACAGCATGCAACAACAACAGTAGAACAACATCACCAACAGTTGAGCTAGCTTCCGAAGTATACCGCATATCAGACACAGTACTAAGGGACCAAGGGAAAATTTTCTCCTATAATTAGAGAATAAAGAGAAGAAGGAGAAGAAGATCTAGAAGAAGAACCAGAAGAGGAACAAGAAGAAGAAGAGGAAGAGATAGAGAGCCAAGGAGAAATGGAAGAAATGGAAATAGAGACAAAAGTCATAAAGGTAGCATAAAGTGAGCAAGAAGCAGACACACAACACAACACCACATCCCCTCAAGACAAAGAGGTAGTTGCCACCTTAGCTGCTCTGAGCGCAAAGAGAAAAAGGCAGACCTCTATGTATTTTAGAGCTGACAAGAGTCAGAGGATAAGTCAAAGAGAGCCAGAAATTTCTCCCATGAGCCCAAGTATCATTGAAGAATCACCAAGGGAGGAGGAAATAATCGAAGAAATAGTTCTGAAGGAGCAGCTGCAGAGGTAACAGGCAGAGAATGTAGCATTGAAGGAGAAATTTTAGCAAAAATCGCATCAAGTAACCACCATGGCAGACTTATGCATAGAAGCCCTTTAGCACAGATTACCTTCTGACTCATATGTTGTGTACCTCAAGGAGAAATGGCTCCTATTTCAAATCAAAAATCTAGCCTCCCATGGATCCCTACCTTTCCAAGATTGTAGGAAATTCATGGATTTATACAAGTAAGATAACATGGTTGATCAGGAAAAAGTGGCAGAGTTTTATGTGCATAACCTTGTGCTGACAAATCTAGATACTTGGGACCCCAATTCCACAATCGGGGATATGTAGCTAATGGCTCTAGCATCTTGGATGACGAATGGAGACAATAGATAAAAAGAGATATGGAGGGTCATGGGAAGAATAAATAGATAAGCCTTATATATCAGACTAGAATTTTTCATCCCAAGAGGAGTCATCCTTAACCTTCAAGAGATTTAAAGGGACCATGTACTAGTTGAAAGCTCCCTTCAGACTCGAACATGGGTAATGGGCCACTTTGATGATGTTTCTAGGGAGATAAAATATGAGTGCATTATGGCCAACCAGAGGAGATGGAACATCCTCCCTCACAACCTCAAGAACAGGGAGTACTATACTCCAGAAATACTGAGGGGTGCATTGGAAAGGGCACCATTATACAAGAGGACCATGCAGGCCAAAAAGATCCAATGGTTGGGACTAAAGCTCAGCCCACCTTTGTTGCTGATGTTGAATGATGAAAAGGAAACAAATGCACAAGATAGAGAATTGGAGAATGCAGAAAAGAATAATGGTTTTTACCCCCTTAGGGAAACTCCCACACTTCTTCCTCAGGAAATCAAGGGGTCTATCAAATCCTTAAAGGAAATGCAGGAGGAGGATTAGTTGCTTAGAGGATGAGAAACCATTCAGTAGGGGTTGATGATGAGCTCCATCATTATACCTATTTGGAGGGGTTAATGGTCACCTTTTTTCCTTATTAGATCTCTTTTTCTTTCATTTTTATTATTATTTGGTCTTATGATGCTAGTATAGGTGGCGATTAAGGCTAACATACTATGAGTGCCTAATATTAGGTTGAGTGCATAAAATCATGAATTATTAGCATTTTTATAAGGATTTTATCATCAAGACTTGGAGGAGACAGCAAGGAGAAATTATAGGAGGATTTTCCACCCTCCTTAACTCTCAAAGGCAGCCAAAGGATCCCAAATATTCTCTCTAGCAATTCAAATTCCAAAGGTAGCCAAATAATCCCCAAGGATTGTCTCCAACAATTCGAAGTTCGAGAGGCAGCCAAGCAACTCAAAGAGGAGTGCACTCAATCTTTGTTTACTTGGAGTCAAGTGGACTCAATCACTATTTTATAGGGATCTATTGGTAGCTTCCCTGTAGAATAAATAGAAAAAATCTAGATCTAGGAAGGGTCGGAACTTTGTTGCAAGCTATTGAGCTTTTTATTATTTTACTCGGTGATCAAACTTACAGAAATGTATGAGGCTATTCTCTTATAAAATGAGCAAAGTGATTTCATCTTACTAATTTAAGTTTAAAAGAGCTAGGCTCGTGGGTTAGGGCCCAATCCATGTGCCTCAGCCTATCTGTTGTATTTGTTCTCTGATTTCTGTCATTTCATTAGTTCTGCTTCTGATAATTTCGTTTATGTTTCAAGTTGTCGTTTAGTTTTTCTTTTAGTGTATTTCTGTAAGTTTCATTTTCTTGTGAGTAATAGAATAAAGGAGAAAAACCAAAAAATTTGTAGATCAAGACCCCCTTCTCATCTATGTCAATAGAGCTCGAGGAGGGCAAACCTTCCCATAGACCCAAAAACTGATTTATATTCATTATTTCTGAGATTAAAATTAGAGTTTCATTACCATTTTGTAGTCTTCCTTTGCACTGCATTCTTTTTATTTCTTTGCGCATAAGTTAGCAGGTTAATTGTAGGAATTATTGCTAAAACCCCGGAGTAGCTCCATGCTGCCTCCCCTCTTCATTCTCCATCTCTATCTTCACAATATTTGCACTGTTGTTACGCCCTCCATTTCCACTTTTTCCCGCTTATTCTCACTATCACACCCACCTTTTATCCCTAAAAACACTTAAAATATCCAGTCCGCCTTATTCCTTTGTTCTTATTGGTCATAGTTGCCTTACCCTTTTTAACGCAAAACGCTTGAAAACCATTGAAATTCGACCTTCACCTTTCCTCATTGAAACTCCCGCCATGTCACCCATCGTAAGTCATATTTCACAACCTTTTCCCTTTTCTTTTAAGACTTACCGCTCCCGACGCTGATTGCGATATTGTCATCGCACTCCGCCACTGGTCCTACTGCCATGTCACCCGTCGCAAATCACATTTCACAAACTTTTCCCCTTTATTTTAAGGCTTACTGCTCCTGACGCTGATTGCGATATTCTTCATACTCCACCACATCGCAAATCAAAAATCGCAGTTTTTACCTTGTCAGATTTCGCACTTCGCAACTTCTACCCCATCACATTTCGCATTTCGCAACTTCTACCTCTCCAGCTTTGCGATATTACAATTGTGATATCGCATATCGCATATCGCACTGCCAGCCCTCCATCGCAACTTTGCCATCACACTTGTTAATTCATTCCTCTCCAAAGAATTTTTGCGCCATAATAAAGCTTTAATAAGGTTTAAACCTTCTCTTTCCACCTCTAAGCCTTGTTTCATGTGTTGAGCCCTCCATTATCACCTCTAGCCCGTTTTCATCCAAACTCCAAGCCACACTTTTCCAATTTTAGTTTATCATGAATAGCTGCATGGTTAGAAGCATGATAGCATGGTAAATAGATCAGAGGATAAGTAGGGTGTGTTTAGCCAATTAGCCTAGTTAGGTGCAACTTAGTTTAATTTCTTTTCAGTCATTTCCTTCTGCAATTTAAGTCAGTTTCCTTTCTATCATTTCCTTTCAGCAATTTAGTTTAGTTTCCTTCCTTTCATTTCTTTTCAACAATTTAATTTAGTTTCTTTCTGTCATTTCCTTTCTACACATTAAATTATTTTCATTTCTGTCATTTCCTTTCTGCAATTTAAGTTTGTTTTCTTTATGTCATTTCCTTCCAACAATTTACTTTTTAATTTTTATCATAGTTTAATAAATAGCACCCTTTCGTAAAGCAGAAAAGGATTACATGAACATAATTCATCTACTATGTATATAGCACTATCACCTCCAAGTTTGTACAAACCTCGGGTTGATAAAGTAAAGTAGGGCAACCCCTGGGAGTTGCAACACTCTTGGTGCAATACCAGGGCTTACCAGTTTGATCACTTTTCCATTTTATTTGGTTCATTATCCATCCAGAAAAAAAGTTCTGATCTTCTAGACCAGACTTGGATTTTTTTATTTTTTATACGCACTTTTCAGTTTACACAGTAATGTATACACACATTTTGGTCCAAAGAAATAGGCGTATACGCGTGTTTCCTTGTACACAGTCACATATACATGCAGGTCAATCACTATCAAGCTGCGTATTACCAGTTTTAAATGAATTTTTTATATTTTGAGTCCAGTGAAGTATTTTTTCCTGTTTTTGGTTTCTTCTCTTTAATATTTGACGTTTCTGGAAAGTGTTGCTTTCTGCATTTTATCAATTTCCTCTCTTTCTTGGTGAAAAACCTAGTCAACCTAGGGTTTTCCCTTCTTTGTGAAGTTTCAGTTTTGTGTTTGGCCCCAGGGCTTCTTGCTGAATTTCTTGGTTGTTATGAATATTCGAGATAGTGAGTTAGTTTTGATTTTATCATGCTTGGCCTTCTTATTGCTTCACTTTTTTCTTTTCTTTCGTTGGCTTTCTTGGTTTTTCTTGGTTTTTTTAGAAAGGTGCTTCTGGAAATATTGAAGATTTTTCTTGATTTTCTTGGAGTTTCTTTGTTTGTTGGAGTTTTTTGCTACTGGTCAAGTCATTTTCTTGAGTGGGTTACCTCTTTTTTCTTGTTAAGTCTTTTCATGCAAATGATGTTGATGGCTTAAGGAATTTGAGGCATTTTTTGCTCAACTTAGTGATTTTGATTTTTTGGGTAGTTTTTGCTTTCTCAAAGAATTTCTTACTTCCTTAAAAAGAAAGACACAAAAAACATATTTGTTTTCCTTTTCTTTTTCTTTTGGTTTTGTTTTAAGGCTTCTTTATCATTTTTGAGCAAGTGTAAAGTTTTTCATTTGATCGAATTTTCTTAGTTTGGGGAGAAGTTCTTGGTTGAATTTGCCCCTTTTTTTATCAATTTTTTGGCATATTTGTTGGGAGAAGTTCTTATTTGAATTTTTCCTTTCTTTTTGTGTCAAGTTTCGGACCTCTTTATTGGGAAACACATTTTATTTTTCTTTAGATTAATCCTAGAATATTACATTTAGCATTGGTATTTTGCATTAGAGTAGTTTCATTGTTAGCATTTTTATTTTTTTGTAGATTTTGAGTGTGTGAGTGTGTATTTTGTAAAAGAAAAGAAAAAAAATTGTTTTCATTAGTTTGTTCGTAGTTCCCTTTTTAGAAATCCATTTTCATCAAAGAAAATTTTGCATTTCTCATGTATCAGGTTTCTATTACTTTCTTCTTGCTTCTGTAACACCATAAGTTGCACCTCCATTTCACCCCTGACTTAAAAGAACAACCTTTAAAATCAAGCGATAAAATCTAAAATGAACTAGAATCTTTTTTACTTGTCATTAAATACATCAACTAGTCTAGGTCATTAAGGCCTTAGAATAGGTGTGTGGAGAGTTAACTCTCCAAGGCCATTCTAAATTTAGACTTAGAAGTTTATTAAAAGAGTGAAACCCAGTCTCATTAATCTGTCCAGGAAATCTCTCCTAAAAAGGGAGCCAAGAATGAGGGCGAGTGAAATTAGGGAAGAGAGATACCGCCTCTCCTACTTGTCAGATCCTAACCAAATACTATTCTACCTAGATGATGATACGAACTGGTGACCTTAATTTTCATTCCTATGTATCGCATAGGTGACTGCAAGGGGGAATACCCATGGTACTTGAGGAAAAAGTTGCATCACATTCATTAGTACTTCTGGATGGTACCCTTGTGAATCCTGGGTACCTACACCGGAAAGGCTTTTGTCTGGAGGTTAGCATAACTTCTTATGTTACCTTTGCTAGTAGGCATGGGGCATAATTACCTTAGAATATTTTCGTAAGGTCCTTATATATTCACTTTCTTGTATTTTGGTGTCCAGTCCTAATCACTATTACCTTGATTGGAAGAATCTTTAGGGACATTTTTAGAGAGCTCTCTTTTCTCCTAGACTGTCATACCTTTGTAATTTTTTTGAGTTTGTATAAGTTCTCTTAACAATTAAAAGTGGTTGATCGATTATTTTGTCGATATAGGAGGCTTCGTGGGCTTTCTCCTGTGAGTGTCAAGCCTTCCTCTAGAAGGCATAGGAGAAATTCAACTGGTGATTTCCAATCAGTAGCAGCGAACACATTAAAGAGTAATCCTCCACTTGGGGCTATAATTTCTGAGGGTGATCCTATTGTTAGTCATGATTTAGAGAGGATTACTCCACTCTTTTCTAGGGTTATTTTTCCGTCGGAATAAGTTGAGGTCGAAGAGATTTATGAACCTCCAGTTACTCCTTATTCCCCTCTTCCTTTTGATTTCCTAGGGGTTATATCATACGTTGGGACCCCAACTCACAAGCCAGAAAGCCCTCTTATTTCTCCTTCTTTTCTTTCAATGGACATTGCTAGGAACACAGTTTCGACTATGAGTACTTCTAGTGTGTGTACTCCTCTTTTGGTAGGAAGAGGTATAATTTCTATATCAACTATCACTCCTAGTACTGTAATATTTGGCTCTACCTCCATTCCATCTTCAAGTGGGGGCACCCAAGATTTTGGTTCCTACACTGGTTCATTTTCATTTGGGATGCCTTCTAGTGCAATTCCCTCAATTCCTTTCACCACTACATCTTCTGTCTCTACACCTATGTATTCTATAGCTAGTGGTTCAGCCTCTTTTGAGGATTTTCCCTTTGGAAGCGATCATATTCCTCATTCTAACACTTCCTTAGGTTCTTTTCCTTTCTTAACGTAAGGTCAAGTTTTCAATCCTTTTCTAGGAGTTCAAGGCTTCAATACTTTTCAAGGTTGGAACCCTGATTTTGGTGGTTTAGGAATTGGGAATCAGTTCATGTATGGTCAACAAGGGAATGTGTTTTTCTCCTCTGTAGGAACCTCTCAAGGTTTTTCTCCTTTTGCTAATGCATGGAACCCTTACCAAGGGGTATCATCTTCTTTTAATACTTAGATTGGGGGAAAAAATCTTGTTTATGGCAACCCTTCGGTAGGAGGAGGTCCTACTCGAGATTTCTTTGGACCACAATTTTTTCCTTATGGTTTAGTATCTTCTACGAAAAATCCTTGGTAGCCTAGTGCCTCAGCAAATCCAGTTCATTCTTTTCAAAATTTTGGGAATCCCTCTCATGGTGGATGGCATTCTCAAGGTCCTCTATTCTTACCATTCCTGGAAACCCTAAATTTTTTAGATATTTCAAAATTGACTGATGATCCAATCCGATATAGCCCGGCTTGGCCTCCGGTTCTTACCAAGCTTCCGTCGGATATTCAAAAATTTGAAGGGAATACTGGTGAAGATTGAAGAGGCTCATTAAATCCTATATTCCCAATTAATTCCTTCTGGAATGGTTCTTAAAATATTTACATCCATAAATCTCAAAGGATGTATCTCTTTCTGGGGTATTTACTGAAGAGAAGCTTATATTTACAGCCCAGCAATTAGAACTTATCTATTCTTAGTCTAGGATTCTTAATAATATTTTTCCATATTCTCCTCGATCCAAGATATATTTATCTAAGCTGAAGCTAGGTCCCCATGTTGATGGGCTAGTTGGTTTGATCGATAGTAATATGGCTAACCTTTTAAATAAACTGTAGCAGTTGTCTTTAGAAATTTCTTCTTCTATTCAGATTACGTCGTCAATGTATATGCCTTCCCAACCCTTAACGATTAATGATTTCCAATACTATAACCCAAAAGTAAATCAAAAATCCTATGGGAAGAAGAAATCGAATAATAAGAAAAAGGATAAGGATGGGAATGATAATGCAAACAAAACCAGAAATAATGTTGTAGACGGTAAGAGAGAGTCAAAAAATAAAGTTAATTTTCCTTGCAGATTGTGCACTTGAGACCATATTAATCATCTTTTCCCTAAGATTCAGGATGCTCAATGCTTGTTGGCTTAGCAGGGTTATTCTAGTTCTCAAGCTGTCCTAACTAACCCTTTTCCCCAAGGGTATCAAATTCTTGCTGGCATGAATACAAATACTGGAGCTCCCACAGGGGGAACCAGGAGAGGGGAAATTCATCAAATGTATACATGATGAGTGCCCACATTGATGTAGCAACAAGATCACGTGATTATGTTGAATCTGAATCTTCTAAGGCTAAGGTTGCTCCTGATATTTCAAAGCCACTCCATATAGAGAGGCTCGCATTTGAGCCTGTACCTCACATGGCGAAAGGCTCTGCTAAAAATTTGACAATTAACCCCAACGCCAAGGCAAATCAAAACTACTCCATTGTAGAATATCTGGCTCAAATTCCTTGTGCTATGTCTACATTGGGGGTGCTCCAGTTGTGCCCAACACAAAATATTGCACTGCTCATTGCGATTGGGGTGATAGATAAAAAAAAATCTCTTATGATTACATTTGATATGTAAAATCATAAGAAGATACTTCCTCATCATATGGATTTTCAAATTAAATCTACGTATCAAAAGATCAATATTTTTCGAACTATAGTTGATGAAGGAGCTTCCACATGTGTCATGTCTATTTCATGTTGCAAAGATATTGGATCTCCTCAAGTCTTTCCTTCACCTAATCTCTTCACTGCATTTGATGGTCATTCTCATAGGCCACATGGCATTGTTCCTGCCTTTCCCATTTGTGTTGGGGACAAGGTAGTCAATATCGAAGTAGAAATAGTTGATGCTAACTTGGACTATAACCTTCTATTGGGACGGAATTGGAATTATGAGATGGATGCCATTGTATCATCATTATTCTGCATCCTATGTTTTCCCCATGAAGGGAGAATCATTACTATTGATCAGATGGATTATTCTCCTACATATTCCAATGCATCCTTTGATTCTACTATTCCCTTGGTGAATAATGCCAAGCAACCTATTGAGAATCTAGGAGTTAGTATGTGTGCCTCATTTATGGGTACCTTTGATCTTCTGCCTCTTGTTGTTCATATAAATGTTATTCCATCTTCCAAGATTCCTTCCCGAATAGAGTTCTTATGAACTCATTATTTTTTGGATCCTTGGCCTTTACCCTCTTCTACGACTACATTAGAAAGAGGGAAAGTAGATGGAATGGCATATCCTATGTCTGCATCCAAAATTTCTTATCAATCTATTGTTAACATTGCAGATTCCAATCTAGTTCCTCTTTCACCGGAGGATTTGGATGGAGATGTGGCTCCGGATTCAACCCTTAACTCTACTTCTTATTTGGACTACCATGATACTATTTTACCATCTAAGGAGGAAATCCTAGAAGCAATGACAGGTGTGGAAATACTGTGGGATGATTTGCATCATTGGTCATAATTTTTACTAAATTTGTGTGAAGTTGAGTCAAGTTTGTCTAGCCCTCCGTCAATTGGTCATGTTCACCAAATTCTAAACCCTTTGGCTCCAGCATAGATTTTTGCCAAAGGTAATATGTCTATCATTTCAGAAACAATTATAGTGAACATTTCCATGGATCCTAATGTAATAGAGAATGTTTTCATCGAATTTGAATGTTCCCCTAAAGAGATTCAAATCTATACCGATATTTTTTAAATAATTTTATTATGAAACCAGCTCCAAAACTAAAATAAATTAGAGATCAATGCCTTATAAATAAGCCACTTCGAGGGGGAAACCTTCTTTACATTACATAAATGAACAGTTATTTGATGATACAAATGAAAAAACCTCCTTCTATATATAGGAGTCCACGGGATCATAATATAATCCTATCCAACCTAACATTAATAATGTAAGGGCACAATAATAATAGTATGGGGGTTACAGGGGTACAACAATGACAATAAAAGGGTTACACTAACAACAATAAGGAACTACACTAGTAATATAGGGACCTAACATGCCCCTCTCCTTCAAAAAGTGTTTCCCTCAATGCTTGAGTAGCTATGGGTGCTTCTGTAGAAAATTCTCATCCTCCCATGTAGAATATTTAGTGGGTAAGTTCTTCCACTTGAGGAGATACTCTGAAATTGATCGATTTCGTAGCTGTCAAGTTCTTGTTTCCATGATTACTTCAGTTTCCAATATGATTTTTCCTTCCTCCTCAATTTCTGGCAATATTGTTTGAAGTGGAATTTTGTCACCTATAACCTTCTTTAAGAATGAAACATATAAAACTAGATGCACTCGTGAAGAAGCAGGAAACTCCAATTTGTATGCCATAGTACCAATATTTTGCAACACCTTGTAAGGAAAATAATACTTTGGTGATAATTAATTATCCTTCTTAGCTTGCTTGAAGGACATTTGTTTGTATGGTTGTAGCCGTAAAAATACCCAATCTCCTACATCAAAAACTATCTTGCTGTGATGTGGATATGCCTGTTGTTTCATTTGATTTTGTGCCAAATTTAGGTTATCCTTTAAGATTTGGAGAACTTGTTGTTGATGCTAAATGTGATATTCCACTGCTTGAACCTTAGAATTTTTTCTTAAAGATGATGTAATGGACGGTGGATGATATCCATAAAGTGCCATAAATGGGGTCATTTTTTTGCAGTATGGAAGGAAGTGTTATACCACAATTCAACCAGAGGTAACCACTTGACCCATTGTGTTAGTTTATCATATACAAAAAAAAGAAGATATCCTTCCAAACATTTGTTCACTATCTCAGTTTGACCATCAGATTGAGGATGATAAGATGAACTATGAGCTAGTTGAGTACCCAAAAAATAAAATAATTTTGTCCAAAAACTTCCAGTAAAAATGGCATCTATGTCGCTTACAATAATATTTGGATTTCCATGTATCTTTTGAATTGTATTCGTAAATGCAGTAGCAACTGTACTTGCTTTAAATGGATGAGATAATGCACAAAAGTGTGCACACTTGGTAATTATATTAACTATTACCATGATGACACTTTTTTCTTCGAACTTAGGTAAACCTACATTGAAATATCCTCCCAATGTTGACTTGGAATGGATAAAGGTTGTAGAAGAATCAGGGTATTAAATGCCTCAACTTTATTTTTCTCGAAAACCAAACATTCCTCCACATATTTTGGATATCATATTTAAGGCCATCCCAAAAAAATTATTTCTTAACCCTGTGGTAAGTTTTGAAAGTCCTAAGTGTCCTCCTAAAGGGGAAGTGTGAAATTCCAAAATAATTGTTTATTTAGTTGGGAATTCTTACAAAGATATAAGCGATCTTTGTACCATATGGAATCGTTTTTCCAACTAAATGTATCAGATGTACTAGGCTCTTGCTGCATATTTTGAATGAGTGTAGACACTTCTTATTCCTTCTTCCATTCATCCCTTGCTTCAGTTATCCAATCTGGTTGGATAATAGAAATGGCACAAAGAAATTCTTCCACCTCTTCATCATTTCTTGAGAGTGCATCTTCAACAACATTTAGCTTCCCTTTTTTGTATATTATTTCAAAGTCATAACCCAAAATTTGTTTGACCCATTTTTGTTTCAATTATGAATATATTCTTTGTTCCAAAAAGTGTTTAAGACTATCATGATCAGTTTTTACCTTGAAGTGTCTTCTTGTTAGGTAAGGTCGCCATTTCTTTACTGCATGTAGTATTGCCAACATTTCCTTCTCATAAATAGCTTTATGTAAATATTTTCCTTTAATTGGATGACTTTCAAAAGAAATGGGCCTTACTTCTTGCATTAAAATAGCACCAATTCCATTTCCTGAGGCATTACATTCCATAATAAAGGTTTTTGTGAATTCTGGCGTAGCTAAGACTGTTGCTAGGCACATTGCCTCTTTAAGATGTTCAAAGGCCTTAGTTACTTCAGGAGTCCGTGAAAACACATTTTTCTTCAATAATGTTGTTAGAGGTGCTGCTATTCCCCCATAATTCTTAACAAACTTGCAATAATACCCTGTTAACCCAAGGAATCCCCGCAACTTCTTTATGGTTGTGGGGAATTTCCATTCCTTAATGTATTTAATTTTTTTAGGGTCTACCTTAACACCCTCGTGAGATACAATATGACCCAGATATTCCACCTCGTGTACTCCAAATAAAAATTTGAACGTTTTTGCATATAAATGTTTCTCCTCCAATAGTTTTAGCACCATATCAACATGTTGAACATGATCCTTCCAAGACCTATTGTAGATTAGTATATCATCAAAAAATACTAACACAATTTTTCTAAGGAAGGGTTTGAAAATGGAATTCATCAACCCTTGAAATGTAGAAGGTGCATTGGTAAGGCAAAAATGCATGACCAAAAATTCATAAATATCCTCATGAGTTCGAAAATTTGTTTTCAGAATATCTTCAGTCTTCATTCTAATTTGATGATATCCTGAACAAAGATCCAACTTGGTAAAATAAATTTCTCCATGTAATTCATCCAATAATTCATCAATCACGGGAATGGGAAATTTATCTTTAATAGTGAGCTTATTGAGCTCCCTATAATCCGGACACATGTGCCATGATCCATCCTTCTTGTGTACCAATAATACTGGAGCAGAGAAAGAACTTTGACTTGGTTCAATTATACCAGCCTCTAACATTTTTGAAATCATACATTTAATTTTTCTCTTTTGGACATAAGGATATCTGCAAGGCCTGATGTTTGGAGGAAAACTTCCTAGAATCAAATGAATAGCATGATCATGATCACAAATAGGTGGGAGTCCTTTGGGAGTTTCAAACACCTTAGATTGATTTTCCAAGCCTTTTTGGAGATTTGGAGAAATCGATGATTTTTATGTTGGAACTTCTAGAGAGCATAATTTTGAAATTACGCCTCATTGTTCTTTCTTCAGAAGCTTTGTCATGACATTAGAGCTTATTATATTTCTCATCTTCCCTGCGACACACCATAATTCAACTTCCTTTCCTTATGAAAAAAATTTCAAGAAAATTTCTTGAAAATTAAAAGCTATCATCCCCAAATATTGTAACCATTGTACTCCTAGTACAACATCCACACCTCCCAATGGAATGGAAAGAATTGGACTATTCAATACATATTCCCCCATGGTTAGCTTTATATTATGGTATTTTCCAGAGAAATTTATACTTCCTTCATTTTCAACCATCACTTGACATTCTGGTGTTGGGTATAGGAAGCAATTCAATTCCTTAGCTACCTTACAATGAATAAAATTATGTGTACTAACCGAATCAATAAACACTATTAAATTTTTCTTCTTGATATGTCCTATCTTCAGAGTTTGACGAGTGGTAATGCCTACCAATGCATTACACGATATGGTTGCACTCATTTCTTCTTTCTCTAGGGCTGGTTCTGTTGATCAGCAGTTGTCATTGATGTCAACCCAAGAAGCACCAGGGCTAACCCAATATTGCATGGGAATTTTTACTTACCAAATTAATATATTATGGGTAAATAATTCTTTTGATGGTTTCTACTTGTCGAGATGTTTTCGTTGATATATGGCACGCCGTGTAATTCTTCATGGTTTGAGAGATATTCATGTTTGAAGTTTGTACCCCTAGTTAGTGGGCTAAAACCCCATGGGGTTGGGGCATGGGTCATTGAAAATTCATAATTAATATTTTTTAAGCTCCTAAAATCCCTCCCACGTTCACTTGTTGAAGCCCCTCTCAACTTAAGCATTTATATAAATTGTTATCTTCATTTCCTCCTTATGCAAGGGATTTCGCTATCTGAAACAGGTCATCGTGGCATTATCGCTCTAAATTTTTTTTCTACGAAGGTTCAGAAGCTGAAATTTTTAAGAGGCGAAGCCGACATCCTGAGGAAGCTGCTATAAAAATTTTGAGATCAAGGTGCGCAATATTTTTGGAGATATGATCTGTGGAAGTCAGGGTTTTTGCAGGCTCCTAAAATTCATCTCAAAGAAGTGACCTTGGTAAAATCATCATAACTCTCTCTATAAGTATCGGATTGGAAATCCATAAAAAGTGGCAGATATTTCACAGTCTATAGTTTTCACTCTATCAATTTCAAAGCCAAATGAAGAAACAGTGACATGTGGCATGCCATAAAAGTGCGCTTTGTTGAAACAGTCCATAATTAGGGCATTGTGGGAAATTAGGTATAACTCTCTCTTGAAGAATCCAAATTGGGTCAAACCTATGGAATTTGAAAGATGACTCTGAGGACTACTACAGGACTAAAAATTAGATATTGAGGATCTGAAATAACAGAGATACACCAGATTCAATATCGAGCTCCTAGAAGGCAAGAAAAAGCTAGATCATGTGTTGTCAAGGGTTGCAAAGGACCAGAATTTCTACAACAAAAAATAAAAGCAATGTGCAGCAGAGAATAGCATGACAAGAGTATCAACCAAGGTGCATAACAGCAGCAAGAAGTTCATCATATGAAGTCTTCAAGTGGGCAGCACTGCATACAATCATTGTAAAGGTATCTTTGTACTAAGTCATTGTAAATACATTATTGTAAAAATTTTACTAGTGTCTATCTACCAAGGGTTGAAGAGGCAGTGTTGGGAGGTTTAAGATCATCATTAGGTGGTTGTGTCAAAGTTGGGGTTATGGTCTAGTATATCTTCTTCTTCTAAATCATTATATATCATTGTAAAGTGGACCATTTTCCCTGGTACGGGAGTCCATTCTTATTTTATTCTTCTATAGGGTGGTAGGGTGGTGCTAGGGTGAGTTGTAGCTCATTGGGTGTTGGGGCATCCGTTCAGTTGAATATTGAAGAATCTAGGGCATTGGAGCGTCCATCCAGTGGGATATGGAGAAGAATGTTTTTCTAGATTCTATGAAGTTGGAGATTTATTTTCAATTGGAGTTGAATATTAATGAATTATTAGAAAAGCATTAGGTGGTTTTTGTCGCGGAGTGGGTTTACACCTTAAAAACTATGTGCATGTGTGTTCTTCTTGTTTGCTGATATAATTGTACAAACATTGATAATAATTGAAGATTAACTAATGCTCTAATTGAAATGAATATTGATTCACCCCCCCCCCCCCCCTCTCAGTATTTCCAACAATTGGTATCGGAGCTTGGTTCCTTCAATAATAGTTTAACAGCTGGAAGGAGGTCATGGAGCATACCAAGAATGGTGTACCTCTATTCAATGAAAATAATTATGAACTCTGGAAAGGAAGAATGGAGGTCTATCTCTTGGCGCAAGGTTACGAAGTATGGGACACTGTTCAAAATGGATTTACATCAACTACGGATGAACAAGGTAAGAAGAAAATGGTAAATGATGCAAAAGCAAAGAATATTATTATCAGTGGACTTATTGAATTTGCTTATCATAAGCTGTTGGGTTGTAAAACTACCAAAAATGTATGGGACAAGCTTGAGAATATATATGCAGCTGACTCAAATGTCAAAGAAGAAAAGCTTCAAATCTATAGAGAAAAATTTGAGCAACTCAGAATGAAAGAAGATTGCAACATTGTTGCATACTTCCAATATGTTGATGAAATAACCAATACTCTGGAAGGATTGGGAGAGCCAATTGACAAGAAGACTATTATACGGAAGATTCTTAGAACGTTACCAAGGAGATTCAACCCAAAGGTATCGGTCTTAGAATACAGTGCAAATCTGGACAAACTCAACAAAGAGAAATTACATGGAGTTCTCATAGCATATGAAATGAGACTTGATGAAAAGAGGGTACTTCACATCTAGAAACTACGTTCGTCACATCTAAGAAAACCAATAAGGATAAACAACCTTCAATTGAAAAGACATGCACCTGCAAGTGTGAAGAAAAGAGAGATTATGAAGAAGGTATTTCAGATGAAGAATATGCTTACTTCATGAGAAAACTAAAAATTGGTAAGGGACAATTCAAAGGTAAAGTTCCATTGATATGTTTCAACTGTAATGAGGTTGAGCATTTTTCAGAAAAATGTCCAAATAGAAGTAATGGCAACTCAAAAGGAAAGAAAGGCTTTAAGAAATTCAACAAGCAAGGATCCAAAAGGAATTTTCTCTCTAAAGAAGATAGCTCATCATCCGATGAAGACAATGATAGTGAAGAAGAAGCCAATGAGAGAGAATTGTTTATGGCCAAGCACAATAAACCCAAGCACAATAAGCAAGAGGTATCAAACAACGAAGAAGAAGGATGGACCATAGACGAATTTTATGAGGAAGCAATAAAGCTTATAAAAGATCTCAAGGTGGAGAAGATCCGTTCCAAAACTCTTGAAGAACAAGTTCAAGGTCTCAAAATTGAAGTTGAAGAACACAAATGCATTGAAGAGTCACTTCAAAAGAATTTGAAAGAAAGAAACCAAGAAAGGGAATAATTAGAAGCCCAAGTAGTCTCGCTGCGTGAGGAAGTAAAGAAAGGAAAAACTATCCAAAACTATGCCAACAGCTCAAGGGCATTGGAAGAACTCATCAACAATCAACGATCTTACAATGACAAAACTGGCATCGGTTACAAAGAAGAAGAAGCAGGACCTTCTACAACAAAATACAATGAACCTATGAGATCTGACATGCATGTAGACTTCATTGGACAATATTCACAAGAACAGCCTTGGAAGACAATTCCTCGATGAAAATTTCCATCCAGGTACCAACATATTTTTTATGGCTACTGTTATTCATGTGGAAAATTTGGTCATAAAGCTGTAGAATGTTGCACGTACCCTAGGAACGAATACAATTCCAGGAGATCTGTCAAATATGAACCTCCCAGGGCTCAGCGAAACATCAATAGATTTGAACATTTAAGAAACAATATTGAATGTTACAAATGTCGAAACTTTGGACACATAGCCAAAGACTGCAGACTTGAAAATCCTCCAGAAGAATCTTCGAAGCCACAGAATGAACGAACATGGAAGAAGAAGAAGAATGATAATTGTGCTCTCGCTCTCAAGGCTCAAAAGAACAAACATGTGTGGTATGTTGATAGCGGTTGCTCAACGCATATGACTGGAGATAGAAATAAATTTGTATCTCTGAAAGAGAAGAAGGATGGAACCGTGTCCTTTGGAAATGATGGATCTTCAAATGTTAAAGGATCAGGTACTGTCACTCTCAGAAGCAAAGATGATATATCCAAGAATGTTCTATTGGTAGAAAACATGAATCACAATCTACTCAGTGTTGGACAAATGTGTGATCAAGGACACACAATACTATTCAACTCTGCGTAAATGTGAACGATATGGTATGGTTAAAATTAAAGGACACAAAGAAGTCGAGCTCAAAAACGACATACAAATTCGAGATGAAGCAACTAAAGCATGTCTAATAGCTGTATTATCAACATACAACAATTGTAGCAATGATGATCGACTAAGTAAGAAATTTTCTACAAAGATGCAAAGTGAGTTCGAGATGTCTTTACTTGGTGAGCTAACATACTTCTTAGGGCTTCAAATATCTCAGCAAGAGAAAGGAATATTTATATGTCAAGCTAAGTACATCAAGGAAATTCTCAAGAAATTTAAAATGGAAGATTGCAAACCCATCCTTACTCCAATGGTAACAGGTTGCAAATTGAGCATATACGACTCATCTAAGGATGTGGATCAAAGGTTGTATAGATCTATGATTAGTAGTCTTCTATATGTAACAGCCTCCCGACTAGATGTTATGCAAGCAGTTGGACAAGTAGCAATATTCCAAGTAGCACAAAATAATCACATATTAAATATTCACCAGCATTGGAATATCTTCACCAAAAGCTTGGGATTCTCCCAAGTTCTCATTAGATTTTCCTTTTTCAGAATATAAATGGGGAGTGAAATTAGATTACAGGTCTGCAGGATGGTTGTGTGTCAGGGGGAGTGGAAGTGTGTATAGGTCCGCAGGATGGTTGTGTTTCAGGGGGAGTTACCCTTTGCCATTGATGTCAAAGAGGGAGATAATGTTGTAGGAAGAGGTGTCTTGATCGCAGGGGGAGTACTTGTGTTGCCATTAATTCCAAAGGGGGGGACTGTTGATCAGCGGTTGTCATTGATGTCAACCCAAGCAGCACCAGGGGATAACCCAATATTGCATGGTAATTTTGACCTACCAAATTAATATATTCTGGGTCAATAATTCTTTTGATGGTTTCTACTTGTCGAGATGTTTCGGTTGATATATGGCATGCTATGTAATTCTTCACGGTTTGAGAGATATTCATGTTTGAAGTTTGTACCCCCAGTTACTGGGCTAAAACCCCATGGGGTTGGGGCATGGGTCATTGAAAATTCATAATTAATACTTTTTAAGCTCCTAAAATCCCTCCCACGTTCGCTTGTTGAAGCCCCTCTCAACTTAAGCATTTATATAAATTGTGATCTTCATTTCCTCCTTATGCAAGGGATTTCACTATCTGAAACAGGTCATCTTGGAATTTTTGCTCTAAATTTTTTTATATGAAGGTTCAGAAGCTGAAATTTTTATGAGGTGAAGTTGAAATCCTAAGGAAGCTTCTGTAAAAATTTGAGATCAAGTTGCGCAACGTTTTTGGAGATATGATCTGTGGAAGTCAGGGTTTTTGCAGGCTCCTGAAATTCATCTAAAAGAAGTGACCTTGGTAAAATCATCATAACTCTCTCTCTAAGTATCAGATTGGAATTCTGTAAAAAGTGGTAGATAGTGCACAGTTTGCACTTTTTTCTCTATCAATTTTAGAGCCAAATGAAGAAGCGGTGACATGTTTCATGCGGTACAAGTGCACTCTTTTGAAACAGTCCATAATTAGGGCATTGTGAGAAATTGGGTATAACTCTCTCTTGAAGAATCTAAATTGGGTCAGACTTGTGGCATTGGAAAAATGACTCAAAGGAATACTACAAGACTGAAAATCAAATGTTGATGATTTTAAATAACAGAGATACACTAGATTCAATATCGAGCTCCTAGAAGGCAAGAAAAAGATAGATCATGTGTTCTCAAGGGTTGCAAAGGACCAGAATTTCTACAGCAGAAAAGAAAAGAAAGGTGCAGCAGAGGGTAGCATGACAAGAGAAGCAACCAAGGTGCATAACAGCAGCAAGAATTTCATCATATGAAGTCTTCAAGTGGGCAACACTGCATAAAATCATTGTAAAGGTATCTTTGTACTAAGTCATTGTAAATACATTATTGTAAAAATTGTACTAGTGTCTATCTGCCAAGGGTTGAAGAGGCAGTGTTGGGAGGTCTAGGATCATCATTAGGTGGTTGTGTCAAAGTTGGGGTTATGGTCTAGCATATATTCTTCTTCTCCATCATTCTATATAATTGTAAAGTGGACCATTTTCCCTGGTACGAGAGTCCATTCTTCTTTTATTCTTCTATAGGGTGGTAGGGTGGTGCTAGGGTGAGTTGTAGCTCATTGGGTGTTGGGGCATCCGTTCAATGACTACTGAAGAATCTCGGGCGTTGGAGCGTCCATCCAGTGGGAGCTGGAGAAGAATGCTTTTCTAGATTCTAGGAAGTTGGAGCTTTATTTTCAATTGGAGTTGAAAAGAATTATTAGAAAAGCATTAGGTGGTTTTTGTCCCGTAGTGGGTTTCCACTTTAAAAACTGTGTGCATTTGTGTTCCTCTTGTTTGTTGCTATCATTGTACAAACACTAATAATAATTGAAGATTAACTAATGCTCTAATTGAAAGGAATATTGATTCACTCTCTTCCCGCCCCCCCCCCCCCCTCTCAATATTTCAAACAGGTTCCTGGTGTATATCCTCTTCTTTTGAAGTTTCTTGCTCAATTTCTTCCTCCTCCTCATTATCTATGTAAAATAATTTCTTCTTAGCACACTTATGACCTTTAGAGTATTTTCTATCACAACTGTAGCATAGCCCTTTTTCTCTTTTTTCTTCCAATTTTTGTGGTGTGAACCTTGTAGGTTGTGAAAGTATAGGAGTAGCAACACTTCCATAGTTATAGATGTGTGTGGTAGGCTTCCTTGTCACCATAATTTTACATTCAATTTTTCTTTCCAACCTAAATGCCTTCTCCAATGAATCAGGTTCCCAAACGTGAACCTTAGGTTGGATGGTATCCTTTAAAGTCCCTATGAAGGCATCAATCATGTGTTCCTCTGGAATATCAATTACCCTTATATTCAATTTTTGGAAGTCCTCAATGTGCTCCACCACTGAACCCTTTTGTTTGAGATTTTTCAATTGGCTAAAAAATGTGTTTCTCTTTGTATCCTCATAATATGCTATCATTACCTCCATAATAATTGACCAAGTGACAATTTTTTTATGGGATAAAAGCAATCGATACCATACAAATTTATTTTTTTCTAAATATAAAGTTGCAATGCATGCCTTTTGTGTGTTTTGCACATTATTGAGATCAAAATATTGCTCCATATGTAGTATCCATGTTACGGGATCCTTTCCATCAAACTTCCTCATATCAATCTTTGGAATATGGTGAGTCTTACATCCAACATTTGAGTGTAAGAAATCATGATTAATATTTATTTTTATCTAATCATGATTTTCCTCTACTACCTTTTCACCGTTAGGAATCATTTCTTGTATCAACTTTGTCAAACCTTCCTTTAAACCTTCCATGTCTTCCTTCAAACCTTCCATTTTATCTTCCATACCATCCATCTTAGCTTCCAGGCCTTTCTTCAAAACATCCATATTAGCTTCCAAACCTTTCTTCAAACCATCCATCTTAGCTTCCATGCCTTTCCTTAAAACTTCCATTTCATTTTTTGTTGCTCTTTGCAAGAGCGAAATTTGGTGCACTTGCTCTTGTAATTTTGATATATCATGTTGCAGTTCTTCATCTTCATGAGTCATAGTAGAGTATTATGAGGGCTTTATGGGTGTTGAATTATTTTTAGGAGGAATTTTAGAACCCAATACTAGTAGCTATGCTTCAATATGCCTTTGGAATCACTTCAAACATATTTTTCAAAAAATAGTTATGCAATTTGAAAAAAAAAATACACACCTTTTTCTTGATTCTGAGGAGCTCGATATTGAAATTGAATTATCTTTGTGATTTCAGATCTTCTATATTTGAAATTATCATCTATAGTATCTCTCTGAATCTTCTTTTGAATTCCATGGGTTTGACTTGATTTGGATGCTTTAAGACAGAGTTATGCCCAATCTCCCAAAATGACCTAATTATGGACTAATTTAGTAGAGCACACTTGTATGGCATGCCACGTGTCACTGTTTCCTCCTTTGGCTCTAAAATTGATACACATGAAAATAAAGTATGTTTAATTTCAGCCACTTTTTACAGAATTCCAATCCGATGCTTAGAGAGAAAGCAATGACTATTTTTCCAAGGTCACCTATTTTAGATGAAATTCGAGAGCCTGCACAAACCCTAAGTTCCACAGATAATATCTCTGAAAATGTTGCAAACAAAGATCTGAAATTTTTACACGAAGTTCATCATGATTTTTGATTTGCATGATAAAAATTTTAGCTTCTGAACCTTTGTAGAAAAAAACTTATAACTAAAATTTCACGATGACCTGTTTGGACCAGCAAAACCCAAAATCCAAAGCTCTGATACCAAATGTTATGAAACCAACTCCAAAAATAGAAGAATAGAGAGATCACTGCCTTAGAAATAAGACACTTCGAGGGGGAAACCTCCTTTAAATTACATAAATGAACAATTATTGCATGATACAAATGACAAAACCTCATTTTATATATAGGAGTCCATGGGGTCGCAATATAATCCTAGCCAACCTAACAATAATAATGTAAGGGAACAATAATAACAATATCGGGGTTACAGAGGTACAACAATAATAATAAGGGGGTTACACTAACAACAATAAGGGACTACACTAGTAATATAGGGACCTAAAAAATTATGTGATGTGTTCGCTTGGTCTTATGAGGAAATGCATGAGATCAATACTTTTGAGAACGCTAAGCCTATACAACAAAAGCTTCAGCCAGTGAATCCTAAGAAAGTTGCATCTATCAAGGCTGAGGTTGAGAAGTTTCTTAAGGTAGGTTTTATATACCATGTTCCTTTGACTGAGTGGGTTTCAAATCTAGCCTCGGTGGACAAGAAACAAGGAATCATATGTGTGCGCATAGACTTCAGAGATTTGAATAAGGCGTGTCCTACAGATAATCACCCCACACCTTTTACTGATCAGATTATTGATGAATGTGTGGGAAATGAAATTTTCTCCTTCATGGACAGTTTCTCAGGTTATAGTCAAATTAATATCGTCCTAAAGATCAGCATAAGACAAATTTTATTTTCCCCTGGGGTACTTTTTCATATAAAAGGATGCCTTTTGGTCTTAAAAATGTTGGAGAAACTTTCCAGCGGGCCATGTATTATGCCTTACACGATATCAAGCATATCATCGAAGCTTATTTGGATGACTTAGTTTCTCGTTCTCGAAAGAGAATTGATCATCCTCATCATATTTGATTGATTTTAGAAATATGTCATTATATAAAATCTGTTTGAATATAAACAAGTTCATTTTCGTAGTCACATCCAGTCAATTATTGGGGTTCATAGTGTCTACTAAAGGAATTCATGTAGATCCTTTCAAGGCTAAGGAAATACTTCAGTTGCCTCCCCTGTCTACCATTTGTCAACTTCAGTCTCCAAGGAAAAGCCAATTTCTTGAGGATATTTATCATCAATTATGTTGAGATTACAAAAGGATTTATGATATTGTTGAAAAATGAGTTCCATTCTTGTGGGACAACTTCGATCAGCACTCATTTGATGCTTTGAAAAAAGAATTAACCTCTACTCCTTTACTGAGTCCAACTGATTATAGCAAGGATTTCTTCTTGTATTTCATCACAGCAGAATCAACCATATTTATGGTTCTAGTTCAGGAATACAATGCTCTCTATGAGCATGTGATTTATTATCTAAGTTGAGGCTTGATAGGTCCTGAATTTTGATATTCTCTCATCGAGAAGTTAGCTCTAGAAACATTCCATTTTTTCTAGCGACTTAGACATTATATTCTGCTTCACAAAAAAAAAAAAATTGGCAATCGCCAATCCATTTCAATTTTTTCTTAGTAGGTGAGTGATTGGGGTAAAATAAAATATATGGATTGTTATTATACAATAATTCGATCTCGAGTTCTTGTTCGCTAAATCCAAGAAATCATTGATATTTTCAGAATTAATATATCAGTTTCCTTGTGGAGAAAAAATAGTTTATGAGGAATCATTCCCTGATGAACATATTATACTTATTTTTTCAAAATATCCTTGGTATGGGGATATTATTATATATCTTCAGACTTCAAAGTTTCCCCTCACTTTTTTGAAGGATGAGCATAAAAAATTGGGTCACTTGGAGAAAATATATGTTATCATTGGTGACACTTTATATCACTGTGGGGCTTATTCAATCCTTAGACATTACTTAACCCTAAAAGAATCTGAGGTAGTGTTGAATGATTTCCAAATTGGAGCTTGTGGTGGTCATTTATCCGAGCTTGCTACAGCCCAAAAAATCCTTCATGGTGGATATTTTTGGCCTTCGATTTTCAAAGATTGTGTTGAAGAATTCAAGAAATGTGATCCTTGTCAAGTCTATACTCGAAAAATGCACACTCATCCAACTCCACTCTTTCTTGTTATTATTGTTGTTCCATTCACAAAGTGGGGAATAGTTTTTATGACTTTTAACCCACCTTCGGCAAAGGGTCATATGTATATCATTCTAGCAGTGGAATACTTCACCAAGTGAGTTGATGCTATGCCTACCTTTTCGAATGATGGTGAAACAACAACCCTGTTTCTTTTCAACCAAGTCATTTCTCGTTTTGGTATTCCTAAAGAGATTTTCACTAACCATGGAAGTCATTTTCAGAACTCCATGATGGTTGAATTGGCTCTCAAGTTAGGTTTCTGGGAGGAGAATTCATCTCCTTATTATCCTCGGGCCAATGGGAAAATTGGAAGTTGTGAATAAATTCTTGAAGGTTGTCCTACAAAGGACGATCAATAAATCTCAATCCAATTGGAAAATTATGTTGTATCCTACACTTTGGGCATACCAGATGTCAATTAATACTGCAACTAGTTTCACTCCTTTTCAACTGGTATATAGATTGGAATCAATCTTCCCTGTGGAATGTGAAAGTCCTTCTCTTAAGCGAGTTTTTGAGCTTCTTCCAAACATTACCAGTCTTTAAGAATGCCTCATTTATTTATAACATCTTGGTGAGCATCATCGAGATGTAGCCATGATTAACGAAGTTCATAAGAAAAGGGTGAAGGTTCAATATGATAAGACTGTGTGACCTAGGTTTTTCTCTGAAGGTGACCTTGTCCTTGTCTATGGTCAAGATAGGGATGATTTGGTGGCAGGTAAGTTTAAATCCATGTGGTGCGGTCCTTAAATCGTTAAAATATTCTTGAAAAAAGGAGCTTCTGAATTGGTTTATTTTAATAGAAATGAGATGGAAAAGCCTAGAAATGGGCTCTATCTTAAGAAGTATTATGCCTAGGCTTGTGCCTAGAATTTGCTTTGGTTTTGTACATATTGGATTTATTTTCATATTTGTCTATCTTTTTCATTGTGACATTGATATTTTTTATCTTCCTTTCGTAGGTATCTATGGATGATGTGATCTATTTATGATTTTTCGATGGTGCTAGTCGACATACATGAAATTTTCCTTCCGCAGCTGTTAGTCTCGTTGGGAATATGTATTGGTCATGCTTCGAATAATGTTGCAGAATATACTATTTTGGTCAATCTACTATTTGAAGAAATATCTCTTTGTGTTGGTTCGTTAGTAGTATACGTGGATTCACAATTGGTGGTGTCTCAATTGAATAACATCTATTGTGTCAGAGATCCTTATTTATATCACCAATTTCTGAGAGTGTGTTTATTATAGAGATCATTTAATTTCATTACATATATGCATATCCCACAATCACAAAACATATGTATTGATTCATTAGATAATAAAGCATTACATTGGCATATCATTCATTGATCACATTAAAAACATCGAAAATAATCAATTGCCATTTGCATATATGAGAGAGTCACATCACAAAAATCCTTGTATATAGATAAGAGTCATATGTTCAAAATTTTATACAAAATTGGGACAAAAATTTCCTACAAAATTAGGGCTTATGCCTGATCATGTCTATCACAAAAAATATCAAGTCATCCTAAAATCTATGTATGAGGGCCCTATGCTAGATGAGAGCATCCTAGAAGAATAATATTAGTTTCATCTCACGGAATATCACATAATATCACAGATTCAATAAAAATATCAGTTTCATCTCCCCGTGGCTTCAAATATATTTTTTGTATGCTTGCCTATCTTACGTATGTTGTTAATGCCTTGGTCCCATTTCCTATCATGAAATGGAATTTCCCATCTGACCAACAACTGTCGATTCAAAATTATGCTCCTATTCTCTGGGAGTGTAATTTTAATACCATTTTTATGATATTTTCCACTATGTTTTAATTCCTCTGTATTAAATCATGCTTGGAACACCACCTCCCAGAATAACTCATAATCTGATAGAAGGCCTGGAATCAATAGGGCACAAGTTTGTTGAAGAATTATTTTCTTACATCATAATTTTTTGGAAGTGAAGTTGGTCCCCATCTTCTACCCTAATATATCGTGGGACAACTTGATTTGAGAGAAGTGACTAATCAAGTTGCTTTGAATGGACAAGCCAAAATTTTAGTAAACTGCAAAAGAAACTCTGGCTTAATTTTCCAATAAAATTTGGTGACATTAATATCTAAGACAAAGGGCATGGATTCAAGGAAGTCGAGGAGCTTGATGAAATTTCATCATTTACTTTTCCCCATTATGACTATGATCATCATGTTCTCATTGAAATTCATTATATAATAGTCAGTTATTAAAAAATGTATTCATCAGCAACCACCTTTCGATGAGATTTTTATAGACATTGATGATTTTCAGCAAGTTGTCCAAAGAGGAAAATTCTTGCATGTTGAAATAAGACGACAATTTAAAGAATTTATGGAAGAACAATTTGAAAATTTCCTAAAGGAAAAGGCTTTGCACCTCAACATTTCATTCAAATAGTTAAATTCTACAAAATTTTTGCAGTTTAATTTCAACAAACTCAGTTCAGAACCCCTATTATTTCTCATAAGGATAAATCAATAGAAATTGAAAAAATAGAAGTTTTTGTTGTCACAGGTAAAGAAGTTGAATCCACATCAATGCAAAATCTGCAAGAGGAACAAGATATAGTAAGATAATAGACTCTAGAAAAAGAAGAGAAAGATCAACAAGAGATTAGTTTCATTAATTCTCCTGATATAATAGAGAAAGAGAAACTAGAAACTACGAAAATCAAAGAATCGCAGTACCTAAGGAGAAAGAAAAGCAGGTATCTACTCAAAACAGCAGCAAGGAAAATGAGAAAACAATGGAATAATATAATAAATTGGATGTTATATCTATTGTATCTCCTCATGCATCAATAACACTGATTTCTCCTAAAATTCTTTGGGAATAGTTATTTTTTAAATCGCTTACTAAGTTAGAGCCAATTGTAGATACTATTCCTTCTTTGAAAGATTATTACTTTAATACTAAAAAAAAATCAGGTGTGTGAAGAAAAAATAAAATAAAACATGATGTTATGGAGACTATATCTAAATTCAGTTTCCAGGCTTAGGGAGACATAAAAGAAAAACATCAAGAATCTTTCCAAGATTTAGGATCTTTTGTCAATTACAATCAATATAATTTGAATGAGCTTGCAACTTCATATGATGACAGTTATAGAAAATTATAGTTTTGGAGGAAAAACTCAAGAAAAATGAATTTTTCAATGAAGAAAATTGGCAGCACAATTATGCTACTTTAATTCAAGTTTTTTTTGTAGAAAGATAAAACATACAAAAGAATTTTCATAAACAATTGTAACAAGCAAATGAAAAACATGCACAAGGGATTCAAAAATTGAGAAAATAGTATTAAGATCAAAATCGTATCTGCAAATAAGAAGAAGAGAACGATTTTTCCATTCCTGTAACATCTTTGCAACAGGAAATTGAACCTCTTAGATATCAACTAAATGAGAATCAACAGGAAACATAGAGCCTCGAGGTTTTCAAAGATCAATATTTAAAAATTTGTTTGGCTTTAAGGAAGAAGCAATCAAACTTCTATAAAAAAAAATGGATAAAATCTCAATATTTTATCAAGAAATTAAAGATTTGAATGAAAGAATTGATTCATTGGTAGAGGAATACAAATCAATTAAAAACAAGTTTTTGTCTATTCTTGACTAGGAAAATGAATTTCAATCTATTGGAATGCCAAAAGTTTCTAAGAGGGATAAAATACTGATGATTGCTTCCTTAATTTACAAGAAGAAAGAGGGAAAATAAATCATAGCATGCATACAAGTGGCATATGAGAAATATTTATCAATTTGGGAAAAAGGAATAGATTTTATAGAAGAATTTGACCTATCAGGTAGAAATTCATTAAAGGAAGTTGATCCAAGAGAATTAAAATAGACTACAGAAGATATTGTTTCCAAGGACCGGGTAGAAATAAAAAACATAACATTTTGGAGGAAGCAAAGTTTTCAAAAAAAATTGCAACTATTGTTTGAACAAATCAAACTTATTGCCAAGTTTGAGGTCAAATACCAAAATAAAAAGAAACAGGTACAAGGATTAATTTCCAACTGCCAAATCAGCCTTAATCAGTTTCCTTCGATTTATGTCTTTGCATTCTATGACATATATTCACAATGGAAATTTATATCCAAGAACATGCACCTCACCTACTGCTTATTATGAGTTACAAGGACTCTGAATGTGAGGACAATATTCTTGCTTGCCTACCATATATCAACTGAACATACAAATGTGTAGAATTCAGTCTTTAGTTTCAGAAAATATGTTGGTTTTCATGTTCCAAGACCTATTTTATTTTAGTGCATTTCGGTACTTCTAGACCTTTATGTGTTGGTGCAAAGGTTCCAAAATCAATGAAGACTACCGACTTGGATGTTTTAATCAATTTTGAAATGTCGGTTTTTTTTAATGGAATTTTTAGTTATCATGTGTGATGGCATATGGATTTTATGCAAGTACGTGATTTTGATCCCTTCATAAATTCTTTTGATTTTACTCTATGGCTTATTTTTTTTTGTTCTGAATGAATACTTGATAATTGTGTTTAAGATTTCTTATGACAATTTTGCAATTTCTAGCTTTTTATATTTGGAAATTTAGATATTGTTAGTTGATCATTGTAATACAATACTTAAATGTAGGCACACATACTCTTCTCTATGAGATAGAGATTATTATGTATTTACCCTAAATGATGCATGTATAGATACTCCAAAATATACTAAAGAATTTGTTTCAGCAATATCAAAACACAAAAATATTTTTTTAAATTTCAATTTAAATGTACAGTCAAATCCTATCTATTCAATTTTATGAAATCAATTCGAATTATCAATTTAAATTTCATGATATTATGTGTGGTGTCATGCTAATTTAAATGTTTTAATTGTTTGTATTTAGATTGATTAAATCAATTCATTAAATGTGCATCTGATCAAAATGTTATTAAATGCATAATGTACAACACTTTGGAGAAAGTGTTTGATGAATAGAATATCAAGAAAAAATGTTTTGTTTCTGTATTGGAATTATATATGTTAAGATCAAGTATTTCGCAAATGAATTTTATTCTAGAATATTTTTCCTCTATATGTTGATATGCATATGATAGTAATGATTTTATATTATAAGTCTCAGAATCATTGATACATTTCCCTTGTTCAATTTTTCTAACATTCAAGTATTTTTTTAAGCAATTGGAAGTTCTATTGTCATTGCAAATGATACATTTACAAAATAATTTGTATACTTTTTTTTCTCATGTTACACACATCAATACATCATGCAGGTGGACAAATAGACTGAAATAGGTAGTCATTACAGTCATTGATATTTTTTCCATAGATCTACAAACCTTGTTGAAGTAAACTTTGCTCAATTGACAATCTCTCAAAATGTCATGTTGAGTATTGATATGGAAAAATACATGACCCAATCACTTAAGTTATTGAAGCTAGAATATATATTTTCCTATGTAACAAGAGTGGCCCAAAATTTCCAGATGCATAATTTTGATTATGCAGCAAAATAGTATATTCATGTCCATCAATGTTCACATTGAACTATAGATCTTAGTTTAATATTAGTTTTAGATAAGCAACAGGACATTTGTTACAGGTGATATATAGCCATAGAAAACGAATAAAATAAAAATATAAATGGAAATTTGATTGACCACATACTAACTTGTTACAAGAGGATTTTTGCCACTTGTCAACAATTCCTATTGTAAATTGGATACAAGAATATCAATTCTTGCAATCATAGTTGCACCTTCATCCTTGTTCACACTGGTAATGCTTATAATATAGCAGATCCATCTATTCCCTGTTAAAATGTTTATGGTTGTGTATGGCACATTAAAATCAATATTATTTTGAGCATTGTTGTACAGGTTTCCTTAAGAAAATATGTTCCACTAGTTTTTTTTGTACTATTGTTTCTTGTAATATATGTCTATCATTATGTCCATGGAAATAGTTATGCCTATTAAAATAATTACAACGTGATAGCAGATTCCATTTTGAGCCTTGTTTCCACACTGACTGTGCCCAGAGTTCCAACAAAAGAGTTATTATACACAAAGCTAGTAGAAAGAGTTAACCAAATACTTGCACATTTATTCAAAAACTACTATGCCAGTTACTATGTTCTTGTATTCAATTTTGTCAAGTATTTATCTCTTAATATAACTATGTCTAGAAAACTCAAAGTCATGAGGTTATTGTTCTAACAAAATAGGTCTTTTTAGAAATTATTCTTCCTTTTCATCTCAAACAGAATTGGCCAGAATTGTTTTTAAAGAAACTTAGTACAAAAACAAACACAAAAAAATAAGCATTGCTTGTCTAGTTGACATTTGTTGTGTATTTAGAAATGTGTTTCCAATTTTTGGAAAATATTTGATTTTATTGTCTTGAAAATATATGTGATTTTATTTCTCGAAATTGTTTAGATTCAATTGTCATAGATCAATGCATTTTCGAGATATAAAAGTTGCAATATGTTGTTGCAGTATAGGTATCTAAAACATATTGAGCATCTATATTTTCTTGTCACACTATTTTCTTGTATTCAGGTCTCAAATATTTAACTCTGAATACAATTGTAACTATAAAACTCTTGTAATTTGATGCTATTGATATAAAATGAAAAAAATGTGCAAATGTGTTGCTAGATATAAATGTAGACACATACAAACATGAAATATGGTATTTGAGAATCAGTTACTAAAATTCTAGAAACAATTTATAGTGTCACATAACATACATACTTGTGATTTCAATAACTGCATATGTATATTTTCAGTTTTTTTTTTTTTTTTTTTTCGAGTCATAGGAAATTCGTAGTCAAGCTAGGCCTCGACTTCGTGGTCGGTAAGTCAACATGTATGTGGACAATAATCATAAGGAAAAGACTGGCCTTCGTCCCATTTTGGAAAATGTTGAGCTTGGAGATGTCTTGAAGTTAGAACTGGAATTTAAGTTTATTTATTTTTACTTATTTAATTTATGAACTATATTTACATTATTATTTTTTTTAGATAACAGATAAGGGTTAATATATTTTAAACATTTTGATAATAATTTGTTTTAAGTTGTGCCTAGTTTTTTCTTTATTATGTTAATTTTTTAGATATAAATAATAATGATCTTTTTAGTGGAATTGCTTTAAATGAATGTCTTATAAAAATAATGTTGAAATCAATTTTTATTTATATAAAAAAAAGTTTTTTAAATTATATTTATTAAATGATATGTTAAATGGAAAAAAAATAATATATTATAGACCATATGTTTCTTGTGTGGGTCTCCATACGAGAAAGTCAGAGGTCGGGTTAGCTATGAGGTTGGAGGTTGCGGTTGCAAGAAAAGATGGCTATATGACATATTTTTTTTGTGGCCCCTACTGAAAGCAAGTCAGAGGTTGGCCCGAATGTGAGGTCAGTAGTTAGCATTGTCGTTTGAATGGTTTCTCTAGACACTCTTGACTACTGACACTCCTCGACCAATTCCGATCTAATTTTAGGTACAAAACTTATAATCTAAATATACTTTGAATAATTTTAATTCTTGTTATTAGGTTTACAACAAGTTTTTTTGCATCACAAAACAAATATTAAAAAAAAATATTCGTCAAAAAAAAATTAATTTTGAAAACTTAATTCGCAATTCGGATCCAAAATAGTTTTGTTAAAAAACACACCCTGTAGACTAGCCTTCCGACCACACAAGTAGAAGATCCAGTTGAGTCTAATTTTGTTTTTTATAATGAATCCTCCTGACTTCCCGACCTTATCATTGCCACACTATGAAACTACTAGACCTAATGAATTCAATCGACTATGGTCTACTCTAGGTCGTGATAAAATAAATGAAATCACAAAACAAAAAAACCCTCGACTGTTGGACCTCATGACTGCACGATTACCTCGAAAAAAAAAATGTTACTATCCTGTCAACAATATTTTACTTCTTATGCTTTGAGAATTAGTTACTGAAAATACATCCTCATCCATTTATTTTTGTTATGTGATTTTTTGGTATGAAACATATAATTTAAGAACTCACATAATAATTTGCATCGCTTCCATCAAATTCGTAAGGTTCCTTATTTTTATTTTGTACATCACGAAATGAATAAAAAAACAAAATGCTTAAAAAAAAAATTTCTTTTTTGAAACTTAAGTAGAAAGTCGGATCCAGAAACATTTTGCAAAAAAATGAATAGAACCTTCTGACTACTCGACCTCGCGACCACTTGACTAACAACATAGAGTAAATATGCTTTTTTTTTAATTAATCGGCCCGACCTCCCGACCTTAGCATTCTCAACAGTCAAACTACCCGACCTAATGAAACCACCCAACTATGATATTGTCAAGGTCATAATCAATCAATCAATCATAAAAAAATAGTCGAATGTCTGACCTCTTGACTGTTTGATCAGACTAATTAAAAAAAAAATTACCATTTTGTACATTCCAACTACCCGACCTTCCGACCACTCGACTTACAACACGAAGTCACTACAATTTTTTAATAAATAATGGATCTGACTTCCGAACTTTTCCATTTCTCGATTTTAAACTTAGTTGACCTCCCGAACTCACCATTCGCGAGGTTGAAATTACCCGACCTCAACATTTTCTACTATCAAAAGTACCCAACGAAATGAAACCACCCCACTCTATTATAGTCGGGTTCATCATAGAATAAATGAATTATAAAACAAAAAACACTCAACCATTCAACCTCCTGACTGTAATCGACAAAATATTACCCAATATATATATCGCTCACATTATGGACAATAATTTTGTTGTTTTTGCACTTTGAGAATCAGTTACTGAATATTTAGTCTTCTTTATTTATTTGTTCTATAAGTTTTTGACATGAAACATATACTTCAAAAATTCACAGAATAATTTTCATTCATCTTATCAGGTGTGAAAGAAGCCTTTTTTTTTTTTAATAACAACATGTATGAAAACAAAATCCCTAAACATTTCTTTTTCTTTTTTCAAGAATTAAGTCGGATATCATCTCCAAAAAAAAATTGTAAAAAAAAATTGTAACATCCCAACTACGCGACCTTGCGACCACGTGACTACCAACACGGGATGACTATGAACACAAAGCGTCTGACCCCCTGACATTGCACTAAGTGAATTTTTCCACTAATTTTCTTATGCTACTCTCGATTGTGGGTTGGTCTCAATGATTCATTTCACTTGTATATCTAAACTATTTCTTGCCACTCTGTCGAAGACATAATAAGGCGTTCCACAATGTTACCCCTTCTGAGCTTGGGTGATAGATACATTGAGGAATTTACTATCCCATGTCGCTTCTCTGCCTTCAGATAGTAAATTCCTCGCATGTTGGCATAGGCGCTCCTGTAACTCTTATATGATAGAAGCATGGCACCACCTCACATTGCACCTGCACATCGATGCCACACAACAACTATTCAAGGGTACTCATGAGCTATCTCAACATATTCTTGAGATTACTCATGAGTAACCAAGTAATTTGGCTATTGAAAAGGACTTATGACCCTCATTGCCAAGCTCCCTGTGGCAGGGATGGAGATTCGTGTACAAAAAAGGATAAAGCCTATGTAAGTTTGAAAATAATACATAATCGGCCCCAAAACATTAGCTTCACATTTCCCATACTCTTCTTCTATCATGACAATATTTTTGTAAACAAATATCTCGATGTACACATTGACTGAATCTGTCAAATAGATAATCTCCATTATAAATTTTTGCATTAATACAAAGGGTCTCATAACCCAATTTTTCTAACAAATATTGTTTTGGAAAATAGATTATTGAGGCGCTTAAGTTCACTTATAGTATTATTTATGATATCATTAAGCATTTAGGAAAAAAAATGTTATAAGACTCAGAAAAAATTGTTATAAGACACTTCTTCAGTATGAACTTCAAACACTCTGTAATTACTATTTCTTACTATATTAACTTATTTACTTTTTCATACAAGCATACGGAACATCTACCCGTGCATAATCATAACCACAACAATAACCAGGACCTTTGTTACAAGTGATATACAACCATATAAAACCGACCTATATATATATATATATATATATATATATATATATATATATATATATATATATATATATATATATATATATGGAACTTTGATTGACTACATACTAACTTGTTACAAAAGGATTTTTTCCACTTTTTAACAATTCACAATGTAAATTGGATACAAGCATATCAATTCTTGCAATCATAGTTGCACGTTGATCCATGTTAGCATTGGTAATGTTTATAATATAGCAGGATCATCTATTTTCTATTAAAAATTTTATGATTGTTTATGGCACAGTAAAGTTAGTATTATTTTGAGCATTTTTGTACATGTTTCCTCAAGACAATACATTCCACTAGTTTTTGTTGCACTATTGTTTCTTGTAATATATGTCTATCATTCTATATATGGAAACATATATGCCTATAATATCAACCACAATGTGACAATAGATTCCATGTTGAACCTCTCTTCCAGACTAGGTGTGCCCAAATTTCTAGCAGAAGAGTTATTATACACAAAGCCAGTAGAAGGAATTGACCAAATACTTATACATTTCGTTAGAAAGTAATATGTAAATTACTATGTTCTTGTATTCAATTTTGTCAAGTATTTAGTTATAAATACAATTGCGACTAGATAAATCAAATTCATCAAGTTATTCCATGTCTCCATTACTACTGCATCCTTGATCTTGCAATTTCTCCATAAATTTTGTCTGCATTTTCTCTTTGAATTATCTAAAATAAACATGGGGCTGAATATTTTCCTCAAACCACTAAATTTCAGAAATCATCTCCTTTACCCCATGGATTAGTCAGCCTTTAATGTCTATCATCAAGGTCAAGTCTCTACTTTTCACAATAAACTATATCATCCTTACCACGAATTCTACATTTCTAGCTCCATAATCCATGCCCTCGGACTCAGTGTCCCTTTTTCTATGTTACTATGAATATTAAAACATATGTACATTCTTTTTAAAATGGAACTCATACCAAAGCCTTGGCTGAAATTTTAATATATATAGTAAAACTCATGAACACTAATAATCAATAAAAACTATTTTCTATTGTCTATTCTTGTTCACTAATCTAGCGCAAACTGAAACAAATTCAAACAACTCTAACTGTTTACTCATTTTTTTAAAGAAATAAATTTGCTATCAAATTAATAACTGTAAATACTAGTACACAAGGAAGGAGAAATGTGGTCGCCTATTCAAATTTTAAAAAAAAATAACAAAGACACGAATTCCATTTTGCAAAAAAGCTAGATAAAAGTAATTTTTGAAAAAAAAAAAAAACTATGCCAATAAAAATAGCTTGAGTTTATATATATATATATATATATATATAGTTTAAATCTCATGTTTTTCTTTAATTAAGAATATTCTACAAAATTATACTTAGAAATTAAGTTTTAATATTCTGAAATTAGAAATTGAAACGGAATAGTTCACAAATAACATTATAACTCGATAAACTAAAAACTAGATGCAAATGAACCATGTATAAAAATAATCAATGAAATGCAACCGCGTGGATATTATTGTTTGTTATGAATGAGTCAAAACTGCTAAACACCTTTAATCTTCTCAACTAAAAAATAAAAATATTCTTATTTCACTATTTTAGATGGTTAACACTTATTTGCTAATTTTAAATAACTCAACTTTGAATTTATCCATTTCTTTAAGTTCACATATAAAAGTTAAACATGGATTCTATAATCCAAATCCATGTTGCCATTATCTTTAAAATAGTCAGATGTTGTCCATCGTTGACTACCTTCATGCTTTGTACTAGCCACGAAAATCCAAAAAATAGGCAGGAACTTTGACTATTATTTTTGCTTCATCAACTCAACCATGAAAAGGCACATGCGTTGAACCCTTCATGAGTTTTAAACTTCTTCGCATCGTTCTCCTATTTCAAAGGTTTGGGCAGTCATGGTCTGATATTTTGGGTTTTCACGTTTACATGACTTCATCTCATATATGGCATTAAGTTTGATATAATATATAGAAGGACCGCTTTCATTTCATAGCGACTCCATTAAAAAAATATTATATTAGTAGCTTTATTTATTATGTTCATGCTTTTTTTATATTAAAACTGAGAAGTAAGCTCACGGGGTGTAGAATAAATAGTTATGGGTTGTACTGTTGCGTCACTACTTTCTGTGAAGATCGCCGATTCAAAACTCTCTGGGAAAAAAATCTAGTCATGTTAATAGTTGGTGTGGTCCATGCCGGGTGCGATCCCCTGGTGATTTTGACGACTTAGATTACCCTAGGTAGAATTTTCTCAAGAAAAATTTCAAGCCTTATGTAATCTTTTATGAACTCAGAACACTTAACAAACAAACAAAAAACGAGATATGCAAAAATTTGAGAGACAAAATTTCCAATTATAAGATTATTATGATTAATTTTATTTTAGTTAAGTTATAAATTATTTTGGAAAACAATATTACTATAGGTTAAAAAATCATATAAAAAAGGTGAAGTCTAATTTGGATTTAGAAGCTACTATTTAACTATGAATAAATTTTTTATAGTTACGATCAATACCAAAAAGTGCCATAATAATAAATCCAATCTCCTTTGTTGTTTCGTTGACTTTAAAAAAACTTTGCACATAGTGCCAATGGAAATTATTTTTTATCTTAGGGTGAATAATTATAATTTTTTCATCCACCTTGGCACTTTCAGAGTGGAAAAAATGGAGGAATCACCTCACTGGACCATTTTTACTTGCAGGTCCCAATTTCGTGAATTGGAGTTTGAAATATTCTAAAAGTATTTTGAGGCATTACATGGAATTTTTTGGGGCTAAATATGTGTTTCTTATGTGTGACATATTTTAATAGTATTCTACACACAAATATTTTTACAATAGTGAAATAATTGGCTCAATCAAATCACATGCAAAATTATGCCACCCGAAAGTTGACCTTCTTGTTTTGACCACCATGTTTCAAGACGATGCCACATCGACCCCCATTATTCATGTAAATGAGACTAGACACGTGATCATAACCAAGAGGACTTTATTAGAGTCAATATTGTGACTCTAGTTAAGAGTTGAAGGAATCAAACTTAGCCACTAGTAAACTATCAGGTTGTGTTATAACTAGGCCACTAGGAGGAAAATGAGTTCCATTCTATTCGAGTGAAATTTTTTTAAATATATGAGAAGAGTAGTCGAGAGTGGATAGGGAGAGAGTAAAAAAATATGTTTTGTGCATTATAGTATCCCACGAGTCACAAGCCTCCCTTCTTTGTACTTGCATTCATTTTCCATTCGGCCAAAGAGATCATAGAAACCTCACTTTCTAGTTGGGTTTTCTCCCAAAATAGTTTCCCAAGTTATATCTTGGGTTAATTTATGGTTTATTATTTTTATTCCATTATTATCTATTTTATGTTATAAATATTAGTTAATATATCCATAAATCTAAGGATACATAAACCCTCATAATGTAGATTTCATGTTTTCTAATATATTTTAGTAGATTTGTTGAGATAAATTATCTAGAGGAATATTCATCATATTTTATGAAACATATTGGTATCATATGAGGCTTATTTAATTATATTGCAGGGATTTTCTTGGGATCTAGATCAATGAATTTGAAATTCATAAAACCTCACTCAATGTTGATAAATCCATGAATAACCATCATAATCCCGTAGACAAGAGGTTTGTGTGGCTGGAAGCATAAGCCATAGATATAAATCATAGTGTGAGCCTCCTCATAGAAACCCTAAATAATAAGCTCAGTGTATTCAGAGAATATGGAGGCTCTAATGCATAGGTCAAATTGGAGAAGAAATCGGTAAACTGGAAAGACCCAAAGAGGGAATCTAAGAAAGAACTTGAAAAAAGATAAATTAGTTCGAGTGACATGAAACATTCGCAGTCCCTATTAAAAATGGAAGAAAAGGAATAAATCAAGCCATATCAAGGTGAGATTGATGCCTTGATGTTAAATCACTATTTGTAGCAATTGGAAGTTTATTTTAGTGTTTATCATATAAAGAAATAACAAAATATTATATATTTTTCGACTAAAATTAGAGGGCCATGCCTTGACCTTGTGGGAAAGCCACATCAAGAGTCTGATGTTGGAGGGAGATACTCTAGTCACTAAGTGTGAGAATTTCAAAAATCTCATAAAGTAACAATTTTATCATTTCGGGTATGTTGAGGACCAAAGAATTTGGTGGCATCACTTTATGCAGAAGTAAAGGCAAAGTCTATAGGAGTACACCACAAAATATAGAAAGATGGCCATAATGTTGGGTATCTCCCAAAAAAACTCAAATGTACTCCTCAAGTATTTATGGAGTCTACAAAACCATATACTAAATTAAGTGATTTTATTCAAGTCCAAATTAGTGGATGAGGCTTATGTATAGGCATTGTACCTAGAGAACATAATCCAAAATAATGGGAAATGAAGTGTGTCAAACTAAAATGAGTAGCAGGAAGATTACAAGAAGTGGAAGAAGAAGTGGAAAGGGGAAAAATACAAGTAGATAGTAGACATGACACACTAATGCAAATATCTCAGAAACCAATTGCAACCATTGTAACTTTGATGGTCATACAAAGGAGAAGTGTTAGAAATTCCATCTACAGCTCAACTCGAAAAAGAAAAAAAAATATATGTTAAGAATAAGAATCTCATGGTCACTGATTTGAGAAACCAAGTGGAAATTAGGTAGGATGTGGATGAGAAGATTTTATATACATCAATACAGCAAGAGGTGAATCTGAGTAGTGTTTATCAATAGGAAGAGTGACAATTCTAGACTTTTACATATAAAATAAAGAAAAAAATTAATTCTTTGTCCAACTCAAGATCATAGGAAAATATCACTGCAAAAGAGTTGGTCATCAAATTGGGATTGGAATTTTTTCATCATCCCAGCCCATATCCATAGAGATGGGTAAATAATGATGCAAAAATAAAAGTAACCAGACACTGCAAAATTAGACTACTATCAATGTTGATTTTATTGATGAAGTAGTACTAGATTTAGTTCCCCTTGCAATATGTAGAGTGGTGTTTGGAAGTCCCTATATGTACATGCAAGATGAAATATTCCGTAGAGATCCAATTAGTACCAGCTCATCAAGGATAGAAAATCCTTAACCATCAGCACACACAAGAGAAAACCCAAATTTTTTCTAGTATTTGTTAACCAAGCACAAAAAACAATTAGCTCTAGAAATAAGTATGCTTTATTTTTTTAAGAGAAAATAAATATGTATGAGTCAGTGAGAGAAAAATGATCCCTAGAGGGGTGTACTAAGAAACAAAAAAAACAACTAGAAGAGTTACTATAGGAATATAAGGGTGTGTTCTAGGAGCCTAAAAGGCTACTTCCCAAGAGGGGAGTGGAGTATGAATTTCAACTATTATTGAACTCTCCATTACCAAAAATTATGTTATGCAGGAAATATGTTATAGAAATAAGTAAGCTGAATAATTAGTTATGAAAAATATTGAAACAAGGTGTCATTCGACCAAGTACCTAACCATTTCAGTCGCCCATCATCATTATTCAAAAGATGGGACTTAAAAAAAATTCATCGATTACATGGCATTAAAAAAATTACACTCAAGAATAGGTACCCCCTTCCCAGGATAGGTGATTTTTTGGATTAGTTGTAGCAAGAAAAATACTTCACCAAGCTAGACTGAAATTTTGGATATTACTAGGTACAAGTGAGAGAAGAAGATACATGGAAGGTCGTCTTCAAAACTATGAAATTTTTTATGATAGGTTAGTCATGTTGTTTGGCCTATGAAATGCACTAGATATTCTTATGATGTTTATAAATGATATACTACGCCATTTTATAAATTAATTTGTTATTTTTTATTTGAATGATATGTTGGTATATAGTGCTACTTGGGAAGAGCACATCTCACATTTGATGTAGGATCTAGAGACATTAAAGAAGCACCAGCGAATGGAAAATATCAAGTGTGAGTTTGTGTAGTATCATTACATAGAAGACTCTCTTTAAAACTCACACCACTCTTTAATAATTATTTTGTTCTACTAAAGGCCACTCTGATGCAATGATTGGCCTTGGGGTTTTTCAAATTCCATTTTGACATGAGAAAACGTAAATTGTCCAAACAAGAAGATCCTTTAAACATCATCTAAAAGACCATATTATAGACAACGAACACAATAAAATCTCCAAATCAACCATTGTTGAGCATTATTTTAATTCCACACATTTGGTTAACTTTCATGATTTCAAAATCATGTCCTCCTCCCCCCTTCTACCCTCAATACATCATTCAAAAATACCTCAAACTAAAAAAACACCCCAACAATTTGAATCAAGAAGACGAATTCAAATTAAGTCACTCTTGGAAACTAGCTATCCACCATTTCTCCTCTATTCACACCTCCTTAGGTTAAATCCCTCACCTTCCCACTTTTTTGAATCTAACACCTTTCCATATTCTTTCATTTCCCTTCAAATTTAGTTTGTTACCCTAACATTTAATATTATAACTCAAATATCCTCTTTGTTTTATCATTCTCCCTTAAACCTCACAATCAATTTTATATTAATTCCTTAATTTTTCAATGACTCGACTCTTTTTATTTTTTAAATTAAAATACTTCTATTACTTAAGGAAATTAGAATGCATCATAAGAATCTTCTTGGCCAAAGGGAGGAAGAGTCTCTCATCCACTGTCGCCAAATAACAATTGCCACTAAAAAATGAATCCAAGCATATAATCCTCTATCCCACCATAGACATCGATAACATTTTTTACAATGAAAAATTTAAAAAAAAAAAATACCAAGGGAAAAGAAGAGATCCAAGGCTATTGTTAGGTCCCTATATTACTAGTGTAGTCCCTTATTGTTGTTATTGTAACCCCAATATTTTTATTATTGTGCCCTTACATTATTATAGTTAGGTAAGCTAGGATTATATTGTGACCCCATGGAATCCTATATATAGAAGGAAATTTTTTCATTTGTATCATCCAAGAATTGTTCATTTATATAATGTAAAGGAGGTTACCCCCTTGAATTTTCTTATTTATAAGGCTTTCATCTCTCTTTTCTTCTATTTTTGGAGCTGGTTTCATAACATTTGGTATCAGAGCTTTGGATTCTGTGGTTTCGCTGCTCCAAACTGGTCACCGTGGAATTTTCGCTATAAATTTTTTTCTATGAAGGCTCAGAAGCTTAAATTTTTATCACACAAAGCAAAAATCTTGAGGAACATCATATAAAAATGTTAGATCTTCGTTCACAATATTTTCAGAGATATGATCTGTGGAAGTTAAGGTTTTTTCAAGCTCCTAAATTTCATCTCAAAGAGGTGACTATCGAAAAATCATCACAACTCTCTCTCTGAGCATCGAATTGGAATTCCATAAAAAGTGGCTACAATCACACGAACTGTGGTTTCCTATGTATCAAGTTTGAGCCAAAGCAGGAAAAAATGACATGTGGCACACTGTACAAGTTAGATCTGCTGAACCAGTCCATAATTAGGTCATTGCAGGAGATTGGGCATAAATTTTCCTTGAAGAATCCAAATCAGGTCAAACCTATGCCATTTGAAATAATATTCAGAAGGACACTGCAGGCCCAATTTTCAAATATTGAAGATCCTAAATCATAGAGATAATTCAGTTTCAATATCAAGCTCCTGAAAAGAAAGAAAAAGGTGTGTATTTTTTTTCGAATTGCATAATTTTTGTTTGAAAAATTAGTTTGAATTTATTCCAAGGGCATATTGTAGAATAGATATAAGTATTGGGTTCTAAAATGCCCCCTAAAAATAATTCAACACCCATTAAGCCTTCAAAAGGCTCTACTATGACTCATGAAGATGAAGGAGTGCAACATGACATATCAAAATTACAACAGCAAGTGCACCAAATTGTGCTCTTGCAAAGAGCAACAAAAAATGAAATGGAAGTTTTGAAGAAAGGCGTGGAAGCTAAGATGGATGGTTTGAAGAATGGCATGGAAGCAAAGATGGATGGCATGGAAGCTAAGATGGATGATATGGAAGCTAAGATCGATGAAAATATGGAAAAAATGAAGAATGATATAAAAGCAAACATGGAAGGTTTAACAAAGTTGATACAAGAAATGTTTCCTAATGGCGAAAATATTGTAGAGGAAACTCATGATGAGAACAAAATAAATGTTAATATTTATTTCATAAACTCTAATGTTGGATGGAAGAACCACCATATTCCAAAGATGGGTATGAGGAAGTTTTATGGCAAGGATCCCGTAACATGGATACTACAGATGGAGCAATATTTTGATCTCAATAATGTGAAAAAAAACACTAAAGGTACGCATTGCAACTTTACATTTAGAACAAAATACATTTGTATGGTATCGATGGATTTGCTCCCGTAAAAAAATTGTCACTTGGTCAATTTTTACGGAGGAAATGATAGCACATCTTATCACAAAATCAGACCTGATAGGATGCTCATCAAACTAATCATGTGCAACTATTTCAAACCAAGCTTTTGGTTGAGGCTTAGCCTCCTCAACCTGAGAGGGCTCTCTCAAGGGTTACTGATTTTGAATAAAATTGAAGATGGCTAACTCTATGTGTGATCATAAACAGATAAATGATTGAATTTGGTTGTAAATCACATTATCAAGAGTACATTGGGCTTATGGAGTCATGATAGCTTCATTAAAACCAATTAATCTACTTATCATGGAAGTTGAGGCATGTTAGAGTTTTAGTCAAAAGATACACATGCGAAACAGTAGAAACATAATCAATTTGCCTACATAGGAAGTCAGAGCATCAAGGATGAATTCTGAGTAAACATAAGCAAATACCACTGCAATAGACAGTAAAGGAATTCAATATAAAAAACACACACTAAAAATCTATATGAATCTCAAGTTGGCTAAGTAAACTTCTCTGTATTAAAGCTGAAAACAGTCACTTACAGTAAACACAGTCTTTTTGCTAAAAAATGTTCAACCCTCTCTAATTCGACTCCTTGATCCTTTATAGATAATTTACATCATAATACAATATTATCCCCCAGCTAGATATATCAAATTCCTATCTTTGACACCTATCCTAACCATATAACATGGTATTTATTACAAAGACAGTTGTAAACCTAATACAGAGTCCTATTACAAATAGAATTAGAACTCTTTAACTCTACTCATAACAACTTTATTTAAACTTGATTACATCATTTGCCACCTATATCTCCATAATTTAAAATCTTTATGATGAGCTCCAACCTGTTATGACCATAATGCTGATGATGTTGATCTCCTACAAACTAGGAAACTATTCCCCTATTTTTTAGGCTTAGGATTCTATAAGTTTTTCAAACACTCTGACCACTATGAACCCATAACTTTGGGGTTATCTACTGTCAGGAACTAGAATAGCATATGTCCAAAATCATCCCCACGTTCCAGCTGTGCAAAATCAACTTTCAACTGCCAAAAATAGCCAAAACACACATGCGCTACGAAAATAGCACAGTTTCGTAGCGCAGACCTTTAACTTATTTGCCTTCAAAATTTGGCCTCTTGCCTTTGGGATTATGTGCATATTCACTTAACACACCTTACTTATAATTTTCAAGCCAAAATATACAAGTCTTCCCTTCAAAAATTTAAAGAAAAGGGTGAAAAAAACTGCTACAGCAGTTTCATAGCGCATTTCACTCCTTTTGCACTATGTGGACTACGAAACTACTGTGTAAGAAATTTTAACCAAATTTTCTTCAAAATTTAAAAGAAAAAGGTGCCAAACTTCATAAAATCACTATCTTCATCAAAAACATCATCCATATGAACTAAAACATAACTTTCATAAAGTTTATTCTTTGTTTTCCATTCGAGTTTGCTTTGAATTTTTTATTCTGCACCTTTGCTTTTTAGTTCATCTTGAGACATTTTTAGTTATAGTTCTAAATCTTCAACTTGGCCTCTTAGCCTTCTATTACTAGCTCTCAAATAATTATTAATCACTCTGATAAATCTTGCTTCTTTCATATCTGGCACTGTCCATGTAAAAAACTACTCTGCAGCACTTGGAATTTCAAACCTAGAAACATTTTGGCCTTCCCATACTGCTTTCATCCTCTTGAATTATGTTTTCTCAATGATGTGATTTCTGGATCTTTTCTTCATCTTAGCAATCTCTTGTTTTGTTGATGTCAATTTCTCCTCAAGCCTTCTATACTCTGTCAATTCTTCTTTTTCCTTCAATATTCTGCTAGCTGCATGCTCTACTGTTGTTGATTAGAGGTCAACCACCTCTTTAGGTACTTTGACTATTTAAGTAGCTTCTTGGACCTCCTTAATATGTTCTTTGAGCCTTTTAGTATGCCTAGTCAAAGGCTTCCTATCTTGAAAGACAAAGGCTACATTCTCATCTTCAAATTTCAGTTTCTTTGCTGATTTCATTTTTTTCTGTTTGCGTTCATCTGTTCCAATAAAATCAGCTTGCACAATAGGTGACTCTTCTATATCAATTGCATGTAAGATGTCATCTAAGTTTCCTTTCATCACTAAGCTGTCACCTGAACCTGAAAAAATTATTTTTCCCTTTGATGCTATTGCTTGACTTCTTGTCACTCTCTGGATTTCCTGCTTGTTGGCCACTTGTTTTTGTTTAGCCTCTTTGACACTTTTTAAGCTCTGTTTTGCAGGTGAAGGAGTTTCTGCAATGTCTTCTCTGTTCTATTTTCAACCTATTTCCTTGGTTTCAACTTTATAAACCTCTTTTCTTTAGTAACCACTGGCTGACTGGTTTATGCTACTGGTAATGAAGGATTCCCTTTAATTTTAGGGTTACTAGCTGGGGTTAGAGTTTCCATTTCAAATCCATTCATAAACAAAAAGGAATACCAATCCCTATGTATCTTCTGAAGCTCATTCAAAACCAATAAATTTATCAAACCATGGTGAAACAGAGATGTTTCACATCCATTAGATTTGGCTTGGACTTTGTCAGCCATTTTGGCAAGGCTTCTATGCAAGTAAAATGGAAAATCTAGTGATATCATACCTATGAAATGCAACAGAAGCTTGAAATGATAAGTGTAAACTTTATGGTACTTGCCTTAACATGTAAAGTATCTTTGAATATTAAATCGCAGCTTTGCATAGTTGTCCTTGATACAGCTTCTAGGTATTGCATTGTTCAGGTCCATATCTGCATATTCAGGTTTCATAAATTCCTTGCATGGTTCCATGTCAAACCTAAAACCTTTAAACCAAGATTCCTACCCTCTTGGTATCTCTGTCACAAAATCTATGATCTCAAGTGTGACTGGAACATTTAACATTCCAATTTTGGTAGTGGTTCCATTGAAGCATATTGCAAACTCTTTTGACACCTGAGTGTGACCACCCTGTAGTTTTTCTCAAAATTGGAGATAGCCTACTTTGGTTAAAGCCTCCATCATTGTTTGATCCTCAACTAAAGCCTTCACATTTTCAGGTTCATATCTTAGACAATGTCCTCCTCTGTGAAATTTCTTCCCATCTGCCATGCTTCTTTAAAAAACCTGTTAGCTTCCCTAGAATCTGTAAAGCAGCCTTGCTTGATTAAGATATAAAAAAACCTCTCTTGATTAAATGAACAACCTCGCTTGAGAATTATGAAGGTTTCCTTTGCATAGAACAACCACAGACTTATCTTAACTACTTCAGAGCTCAGACAGTTATGTGAAGGTAAATGAATCAAAGATGACTTAATTAGGAAAAAATTTGAATTTGAGATGTCACCTCATGACTAAATGATGCTTAATTGATATCCTATCATGACTTTGATGACCGTAGGATAGGTAAGTACCTCGAATCTGGTAACTAACTAACTCATCATACCCCTATCCTATAATTCCCCAACAGAATCTGACAGATTTTGGCTTATTTGACACGACAGCTAAGAAACCGCGCTTTCATAGTGCTCACAGTGTAATTTTTGCAGTTTGCGCTATGAAAGTAGCAACACTTTCGTAGCACATTTCCTCTTTTTTGATCTAACGGTGCTACGAAACAGTGGATTCCTAGCTAATTGCAGAAATTTAGCCCAAAACTTAATTGAATGACCCTTAAATTTAAAATGTGAATATTTGACCATGGAATGGACCTCTAAAGACCTTATTTGAATTCAAATGATGAACATTAAACCTCTAAAAGATATGACCTACCCTTAACCAAACTAAAATGAATTTCATACCTATTTAATACCATGATAAAAAACTGAGTTAACATACAATTTAAAAAAAAAAAAGGGTGATAACAAGGGCTCCACTTGGGATAGTGTGCCCCTGTGGTACACTGAGAACCAGTAGTTCCAGTGCACTAAGAACCAGTAGTTCCAGTGCTACAATCCATTTTCTTTACCAACAGTAAAAACTTTAAAATCACCAAGCTTCCTCCTAAAGCTCTAATAGCCTTCACCTTGGGCTCAAGCTTGCTGATTTAGCCTATCATTATTAGCAGAAAAAACTTATAAAATGGAATATATACAATTACATGAACAATCCTTTAGATTTTAGGAAGAATAATGCTTCAAAAACCTGCCATTGACAATTCCTTGAGCATATGGTTTTCCATCCATCTCCTGCAGAATGTAAGTATTATTTCCATGAAAAGTAGCTATCTTGAAAGGACCTTTCCATAAGTTCTCAAACTTACCATGTTTTCCTTTCTCTTCAATTCTGGCCTCCCATTTCAGCACTTCATCTTGAATTTGAAAACTTTCTTCCTCGGTCTTCTTATCAAATGTCCTCTTGATTTCGTTTTGAGATTGTTTATTGCTGTCATAAACCTCATTCCTTTTCTCTTGCAGAGCTATCAACTGATAAATTCTCCTCTGGATTACATTTGGTTCCTCTTCTAGCCCTTGAATCAGCTTCATAACAGGTACCCCTAGAGATGTAGGAAAAATAGCCTCAGCGCCATATACCAATTCATATGGTGAAGTTCCGATTGACCTCTTTATGCATATCCTGGCAGCCCATAAGGCATACTTCAACTTCAAATTCCAAGCCTTCTTATTCTCCTGCAACACCTTTTTAATGATCCTTACAATGCTCTTGTTAAAAGATTCAACAAGGCCATTTCCTTGCAGATAGTATGCAGTAAAATGCCCGAGAGTAATATTATATTGATGACAGAAATTGATCAGCTTCTTAGACTTAAATTCCTATGCATTATCAATTATAATCTTCATGGGGTAACCGAATATAGAAAAAATATTATTTTCTAAGAAAGAAATAATCACATAATCATTTTCTTGCCTAGTTGGGATTGCTTCAATCCATTTGGTGAAGTAATCAGTCACTGTAAGAATCCAGAGATGCTTACCTAATGATGATGCATGAATCTCTCCAATAAAATCTAGTCCCCACTGCTGGAATGGTGCTTCTACATAGATAGGCATCAAAGGTAAAGGTAGAAGCTTCTTCTTACCCTAAAAAATCTGGCATTCATGACAAGCAGCAACCCTCTTGTAGACATCCTTAAACATTGTAGGCCAATAATACCCTACTCTCATAATTTTATTCACTGTCACCTTCCAATAATGATGACCTCCACAATCTCCTTTGTGGAATTCCTCAATCACTTTATCAGCCTCTTCCTCGAGCAAGAAATTTAGAAAAATTCCACTAGTATCCTTCCAAAAAAAATTTCTGTCAAATATAAAGTATCTCAAAGATTTCAGCTTAACAAACCTTGCTTTGGACTTTGTTAAATTGGCAGGTGCTTTATGGTGCTGTAGGACAAAAACAAATTCCTTGTACCAATCCGAAGTAATACATTTTTCTTCAATAGGAACTAGTTCCTCCTCATCATCTGAAATTTCTAATATTTCTACAATCCAATTTATATCAAGACAGTCAAAGTTTGACTACGCCATCAGCTTTGCCAAGCCTTTCCCTTTGACAAATTTTGTTGGTTTAATCTCTATATCATATTCTAGAAAATTTGCAATCCATTTCCCCCTCTTACCATTAGGGTCGGCTTGAGTGAGGATGTCTTTCACAACAGTATTAGGAACAAACACCACAATATGAGAATGCAGAATATAAATTCTGAAATATTTGATAGCCTTTACCAAGGCATAAGCTTGCTTTTCTAAGATATTATACTTCAGCTCAGAATTGGCTAATGTCCTACTAAATAAAGAAATTGGTTGCTCAATACCTTGTTGTCCTTTTTGTAGCAGAACTCTAGCGATAGTATTCTCTGATGCAAAAGTAAAAACCAGAAATTCCTTTGAGAAATATGGACTGATCAATATTGGTGCTTGTGTAAGTGCCCTTTTGATCTCCACAAATGAGTTTCTTGCTTCTGTTGTCCACTTAATATCAACTCCCTTTTTCAGCATCCTTGTTATGTCCTTCACAATCTCAGCAAAATTAGGAATAAAACGACTTACAAAATTAATTTTTCCAAGGAAAGATTGAATCTCCTTCCTACTTCTTAGTTAATCCACCTTCTGAATTGCATTATCCTGTTTGGATCAAACTTAATTCCATCTTTAGAAATGATATGTCCAAGTAATTTACCTGAAGTTAAAGAAAAAATTCTTTTGGTGGGATTTAGAGACATACCAAATCTTCTACATTTCAGCAGAATTCTTTCCAAGTGTTTCAAGTGATCTTCTTCCCTCCTTGAAAAGACCGTTATGTCATCAAGATACACAACCAACATCTTGTCCTTTTCTTCAAAAAATGCAATGTCCATTGCCCTCTGAAAGGTAGCTCTTGCATTCATGAGACCAAATGGAATCTTGGCGTACATTAAAGTATCCCATGGTGTAGTAAAGGTTGTTTTTTCCTGATCATCAGGATGTACAAGAATCTGATTATAACTTGAAAAACCATCAAGCATAGACATTCTCTGAGAACCAACAATAGTTTGAAATTTTTGATCCATTTTTTGGAGGGAATAATTATCCTTCAAGGAGGCTTTATTCAAATTTTTGAAGCCAATGCATATTCTGATTTCTCCACTCTTCTTCCTAACCGAAACCAATTTTGCAAGCCAATTTGAAAATCTTATTGGGACAATGATTTTAGCATCAAAGATATTTTTAACTTCCTTATCAATCAAAGGCATGAGAAGTGGGTTGATCCTCCTTAAATTTTTCTTGAAGGGTCTTTCATTTTATTTTATGGGAATAGTATGATGAATAATGGTGGGATCATATCCTTTGAAATTAGCATAGTTCCAAGCAAAGGCATCTATGAATCTCTTCATCATTTCAACATACTTAAACTTCATAGCAGCTGAAAGAAATTTTGAAAGTTTAATCATTTTGGGCATAGCTATAGTAACAAGGTTACATCTCTCAACTTCTTCATCATCAGCTTGTATCTTAGGGGATTTAAAAACATCATTCTGATCAAAAAAAATTCTAGAGGTATGAGTCCCTTTGGTATGGAATTGTTCTTTATTTTCAAAACTTCATAATTCCCTTTAGATTTAGTCAACATGTTTTGCTGATCTACTTGTACATTTTCAAATTCTTCTTTCAGTTCAATAAATTTTTTCACCTGTTGATCATCCTCAAAAACTTGCCAATGAGTAATATTATCAGGGATAGCTAGCCTATGGTGAATCTCAAACTCATACTTTTATGTAGAGTGCATAGGAATAATGAAAAGATTTGCAGAGACAGCAATGGAATTTTGTTCTCTAGTTTTGACCATGAATGAATAGGCTTGAAAGTTTTCTAATATGTCCAAAAAAAAATTTCTATATGCTCTCACCCTTGTGTCTTTTGTTTTATAAACACCCTCAACCTGTTTAATGACTAATTCTGAATCTCCAAAAACAAAAACAAAATTAGCATTCATTCTTTTCAAAAATTCTAGACCCAAAATCAAGGATCCATATTCAGCCATGTTGTTCGTGCAATCAAAGTTCAGTTTACAGGAAAAGAACTTACTCTAATCACTTGGATTTCTAATCCAAATCCTTGCTCCTGCTCCTTCTCTGCCTTCTGATCCATCAAAATGAAATTACCACCAACCTTCTTCCTCTTTATCACTGGCTTGCTGACCTTCTATTTGCTGATTTTCAGACTGTTGAATTTCAAAACTCTGATTTTCTGCTTTCCTCTCTTCTTCCGCTTCATTATTCAATTCATTGAAAAGAATAGCAGAATAAAATTCATTATCAAGAGCATAAATTAGAAATTTTTTGGGTTTATCTTTGCTACTCACCATGTAGGCTATTCTCGTCTCTCGATACAATCTTCTTTGCTCCCCAAAGATGGGAATAGTAGCATAAGTAAGATCCATCTGCATTGTACCTTTAATTTTTGTTGCCCATGACCTTGACAACAGCATACCAAACTTTGGTGGAATGTCTGCTACTACAATGCCCATGACTATAGTCTTAGCAGGAACTTGCATCAGACCAAAAACAACATCCTTGATTAAACCAATGCATTGAACTCTTTTTGAATCAAAAGAAAACAAATCTTTATATGGCCTAGTTATTTCTAACCCCATTCTTTCCATGATTACTTTGGGCATAATATTGTGAGAAGCCCCTGAATCCAACATATCATTATGTAATGTCATATCATGAATGCTAAGGCTCACATAAAAAGGAAGGACTTCCTCATTATGTTCATATTCTAGTCCCAGACCCAAATATATGGTTGGATGATCTTCTAATACATTCAAGATATCAGCAGCTCCTAGTTGTGAGTTTAACATTTTAAAAATATTGCTTCTATATTCATCAACCTTGAGAATCTCACCAAAAGGGACTGATATTTTAATTTTAGAAATTTTATTCTCAAGATTGAAAACAGAAACAGATTTTTCAGTTTCTTTGATAGGAGGAACAAGTGGTGCATATTTCTTACCTTCAGCGACCTTTGGAGTATCCATCTTGCCATCAGCAAACTTAGGTGTATCCTTCTTAGGTTGTGTTTTGTTTGCAATGATAGGCACATTCCTATTTCTGAGATTATATTGTTTCTGCATCTCAAAAATAGAATGTTGATACCCCTTTAGATAATCTGATGTTTCCTCTTCATGATTGTTTTGATCTTATTTATCATGCTCTTCTTTATTCATGAAAATTCCTGACATTTGTTCATCAAAACAATTAATAGACTCCTCAGGAGTTTCAGGGCCATCTTCTTCATCAATCAAATTTTGCTGAAAAGGAGGTCTCATTGGAGGATCAGACTATTGATTTTTATTCTCCCTTGGTCTTTGCTGATTCTGAGGTCTCTTGAACTGAGGGTTTCTAAATTGAGGTTCATGTTGTGTAGGAGGAGCGGAGGTATTCCCAAGGGCTAACCTATCGATCAACTTTTCCATTGTTTTCATCATTGAATCCAGTTTATCTTGAGAGGTAGAGGATGAAGGTTTCTCTTCTTCTTTCAAATTATCCTTACCCATTTTTGAATTTTTAGCTGCTATCAAGTTAACCTCCACCTTCACAACATCATTTTTCATTTCAGCAAGTGTAGGGGATTCTCTTTCCCTCAACAGTATGTAAAACTCATAGTCAAAAGCTTCAGCATACCTCATTTGAGCTAAAGCTTCTGGTGGTTTCAAACAGGAAGGAATAGAATCTAACACTTTATTAAACCTTTTCGAAAAGTTTTGGACAGTTTCATCAGCAACTCTCTTCAAAGTATTATACTTAGTGAGGGCTTGTACTAGATTAGTTCTATTTCCCCATTTTCTTAAGAAAACATCTTCAAATTCATCCCAATCTTGACTGCTTCCAAAAGTAAGAGCTTTATACCACTTCCTAACCTCACCAGTAAAACTCTGAGCAAACAATCTCAACTTAACATCTTCATGATCAACCTCCTCCCTATCTATAAATTCGTTAAATTGATCCACATGATCCTCTGTTGTAATGTCTTCATCACTTCCCTGGTTTTTAATTCTAGTAGCATATTTACTAGGGAGGTCATGTAAGATAGCAGGAAGGACAAGAGGGGTGTATCTAGAAGGTGCAGCAGGTGGATTTCCAGCCATGGTTAGAGGTATTGTGGTAATTTTAGGAATGGCAGAAACAGTGGATGACAAAATGCTATGAGGAGGATTGTTTTGTCTTTGTGAGCCACTAACAATTGAGCTCTAGTTTGGAAGAGGCAAACCAACTTTACTTTTCAAAAATACTTCAAAAGGATCAAGCTCTTTCAACTTATCTAAAGACTCTCCTTCGAACAACAACTCTGAAGTAACAGCTTCCAAAAATTCTTCTTTGTCTTCTTGTGTTACTAGGGCTGATGTATCAATTCCTCTCTTATGCAAGTCTAAGATAATTTCAATTAGATCCTTTTCATTTTATAATCTAAACAAAACTTCATGAATTTTATCATCAACTCTTTTGTCTTCAGGACTTCTTGATATTTCATAGGACAAGGATTTCGAATGAGATAGAGTACCTGATATTTCAGAAATACCTTGACTGCCTCTTGAAATGGTGTTTGGATTGTCCACGATAGTAGGTGGATCTGGGTCAAGAATACTCCTCGTGTATCTCCTTCTGGAAGCCACCTTTCAACATATAAACTTTAAATGGAGCCACCAAGGTAGATGCAGCCTCGAAAAGCTTTCTCAGCTCCTGCTACCTTCAGAAGTTCAGCTTCAAAATCTCGGGAAAGTATAATCATCAGGCTCCCAGCAGACGTACCAAAATTTTATCACAAAATCAGACCTGATAGGCTTCTCATCAAACTAATCTTGTGCAACTATTTCAAACCAAGCTTTTGGTTGAGGCTTAGCCTCCTCAACCTGAGAGGGCTCTCTCAAGGGTTATTGATTTTGAATAAAATTGAACATGCCTAACTCTATGTGTGATCATAAACAGATAAATGATTGAATTTTGTTGTAAATCACATTAGCAAGAGTACATTGGGCTTATGGAGTCATGATATCTTCAATAAAACCAATCAATCTACTTAGCATGGAAGTTGAGGCATGTTATAGTTTTAGTCAAAGGATACACATGTGAAACAGTAGAAACACAGTCAATTTTCCTACATAGGAAGTCAGAGCATCAAGGATGAATTCTGAGTAAACATAAGAAAATACCACTGCAATAGATAGTAAAAGGATGCAATAGAACAAACACACACTAAAACTCTTTATGAATCTCAAGTTGGCTAAGTAAACTTCTCTGTATTAAAGCTGAAAATAGTCACTTACAGTAAACACAGTCTTTTTGCTAAAAAATGTTCAACCCTCTCTAATTCGACTCCTTGATCCTTTATATATCATTTACATCATAAGATAAGCTTATCCCCAAGCTCGATATATCGAATTCCTATCTTTGACACCTATCCTAACCATATAACATGGTATTTATTACAAAGACAATATAATGTTCCTAAATTAGCTTCAGCTAATTGGATCATTAATTTTGCCTTATTCATTTTTGTATTTCATGATTGACGAATAAAATGTAAAGGAGGACAAGAAAAACTCCTTAATTCAAAGAATAAATACATGCCCAATGTGAAAAGGGATAAATATGAGCCTTTTGTAACAAAATCCACTTGTGTGTGAACATAAATTGGACCACCTTGGAGAACCAGCACAGTTTTAGAAGAGGGATCCAATGTGAAATGGGTTAAGTCCATTGAAGTGGTTTAGGGTTTGTACACCCCTTCAAGTTATAAAAAAGAGGAGAGGGCTCAAGAAATTTTTGTTGAAGTATTTTCGAAATAGAGGTTGCTTGAGAAACTCTAGCTCTCTAGGCTATTTAGTCTAAGGGAAGAGGATTTCCTGTTTAGGAATCCTCCCTCCTTCCTTGAGTAGCTCTTAGAGGAGAATGTACTAAAATGAGCCACTATCTGGTTTGAGGCCAAGCTCCATTTTCATGAGCAGCGTTGGCCCATTGAGGGTTTTGCAGCTGTTATCTTTTGTAGCAAGTGGTATCCTAGATCTGCAGAGATCTAGTTGTTTTGGAGGGGATTTCTCTCAAGGAGGGTGTCTTGTGACCACCCGAAAGTGGATGTCACTCTTATTTTTTATTCAGATCTGTATCATATAGCAGTTTCTTCATTTTTCTATAGCTACTGCGCAGTCCCTCTCAAGAACTGTGTTTCTGCACTTGGGTTTTATTGTTATTCCAGTTTTTGTGCAATAGAAGATCTATAGTGATTGAGGCTTGCATCTCACTTTGTAAATCTATGATGTAGCTACTATTATAAGCTATTTCAGATCTGATTTCAGTTATAATAAAGTCATCTTCATAAATTTTGTGTATTATGCAGTGTTGTAGCTTATAATTCAGTTCTACACTTATTCATGTAGTATTCTGATGAAATCCCAAGGGGATCTTGTAGAGGAGGCTGAGTAGTTTCTAGATCTAGTATGGATATGATGTTTCAGCCATAGATCTATTATATATCTGATTTTTAACTTACATCAGCTGAATCTTCAGGAAAATAACGCTGGAATAGTCTGCAGTCTTTTCCTATGCATTGCAACATCTCATTGCAGGGTTTTTTCTTCATGGAAATGTCTGTTTTATTTTGCATAAACCACATGAGCCTCATTATGATCTTTCATATTGAAATTTCTGCATAAAATCAGCCAAGCCCTTCATAAATTATGCTCTGTAAGCTTCAGCACTTTTCTACATAATTTAGGTCATGGGAAATCAAGATTTTTCTTGACTAGTCGGGAAGGAGGAACTGTTTAACATAGAAAAACGCCTTTTTTTGAGCTTAAATTCGACATGGAAGTCCCTCTTAACCTATTATAATATAATTCAAAACCTTGACCCTTCAGTTTACGCATATTTTCCTATATACCTATTTTAGTGCATAAAATGCTGCTTTACCCCACCTTTCTGATGTTAAAAGCTGAGTAAAGAGTGTTTTTTTCCTTTATATTGGTTTATGAGTGTTCTCAGACATATTCTATGGTAGCTAAATCCATCATACCTGAATAATTCATTTTTTAGGCATGATTTGCTGAGTAAACCCTTTTAGGATATTACCTCTCGACAAAAGTCTATAGAGAGAGTCTGAAAAGGGCCAGATAGCCTCTGAATATCACCCTCTATTTATAGGTGACATATTCAGTAAATTCACCTTCATTCAATATTTGGTTTAGATCATAATTTCGATTTTTAATGTCTTAGGAGGAAATATCTCACTGGTACCAGTTTGTGGGAGATCTGTTTAGCAGATCTAACTTGATTTTTTTTTGAAGATATTACATATTTGAGCCCCACACAACATATTCAAGAGGAACCAAGATTTTTACTACGTTTTATTTGCTCATATTCCCTTATGCAGCGTTCCTTTTGAGCAGCTTGGCAGTATTCCTGAAAAAGGGATATTACAATGGTATCAAAGCATGATCTCTAGCATAGCCTGTGAGATCAAGCTATCAGTGAATTAAGAGAAGAATCAGAGAACATATTGATGGAGAGGATGAGATTACTCTCATCAATTTTCAGATCATATAAGGGCCTCTCCAAGGAGGTTCAACCGATGGAAGAAGAAGGGTGCAGTGAAACTCCAAGAGGGTTTCAAAGTAGAAGAAGCTACAGTGAAATTCCTTGAGAATTTCAGGAAGATGAAAGAGTACCCAGTACTTCTTATGATGTGTGTGAGCATTCAGCCACACAATATGATTTAAAATGTTGTCCCACACCTACTTTCTTGTTGAGAGAAAGAGGAGAATAAGGAGGAATGACAGAAAAAGAGATCCCCCTACTCTTTTTCCAGACCTTGAAGGGTATTCAAGAAAATATCAAGGAGGTTGAGGGGGTAGAGACTTGTACCAGCGCTGGCACAAGCTTAGAGGAGCAACCTTCATGTTCAATGGAGGAAGACTACACAGTTCCAGAAGAAGTTCTTGCTTCTACATTTCACCAAGGTATGGTCAAGAATTCATCTGTTCTCATTTCAGTCCATTGCATGGAGAGATCTACATTCCCGTGTGTTGCTGATCTAGGACAACAAAGTTGCACTACGCTGTGAAAGAATAGTAAGGGAGGAATAAGTTCTTCCTTTGGAGATATCAAAGGGGCTGCATTCCACAAGCCCTTGAGGTGGAGAAGGTGCAAAATCATGAAGATACCGAGAGAAGATGGGGAAGAGGGCCAATCTCATTCCTATCTATTGCATAAGGTTGATGCACCTAAAGAGGTGATTGGATTGTGCAGTGGAAACATGGAGGTTTTTCTCCATTCATGTATTCAGTCACCACTAGATGATGTCTCATCTCCTGGAGACATTGCACCAAGGAGGCCACTTGATCAGCAAGAGGAGGTGAGTGCTTCACATGGTGAGGCATTGTTCATTGATTTCAGAGAAGTGGAGACCTTGGGAGGTCTTGATGTAGCGTTGAGAGTCTTGGGTAGCAAGGAGGAGAGAAACAGTCTCTCAATATCATCCACCCCCACTCTCATTTTATTTTATGCGTTGTGGCAGGAGAAAAAGGGGAAGGGTAACAACCTTTCCACATCTACATTTGGCATGGGAGTTGTGCATGCACATGACTCTTGGGAAGAGTTAAAGTAGTCTCCTTTCTTCTCTTTGAGGATGGAAGGAGGCTCATCTATGAGCTGCTCCCTTTGCATGAGAAAAATATATGGTAAGGACATTGTTTATTTACTTGTTGATTTACATATTGCTTCCTTAACCATACATGTGTAGAATATTGCTCCAAGGAGGAGCATTCTTTCTTTGAGGTTGCATGGTCTACTTGAGGCGATGAGCAGTATTGTTGACCTCTCCCTAGGAGGACTTGGGGAGGGATTTTTATTTGGAGGACATACTTACATAGTATCATCTATCTTTCAGTTCCTCCAAGCTTATGAAGAGATTGGGGCAGCATGCAAGTGGTTGGGAGACCACATTTTTCAGCAGTCTCTTTTGCAGTTGGGATCCAAACTACTTTGGTTGCATATGAGGGATCATTGCCATTCACATTTGTTGCATATGGCAGCCAACATGATTTCTATTCTTGCTCCCTATGTTGCTGATGTTTCTATTTTTATGAGGAGCATATGTGGGAGAGGAGGAATGGTACATTGGATGAATGTATCCATTGGGAATGCACTCTCCCATATTCATTTGTATTTCAAGAAGAGGAGGGAACTTTTGGTGGCTGTTGCATGGTACATTTTATCATCTTCTACAAAGGGTCATGCATTGAGTTTGTATCATGAAGGGGAGTCTCTCACATGGGAGGAATTGGAGAAAGACATGTTTTGTTTGATCTCCATTCAACCAACACTTATTTTCCTCTATCATTTCCAAGCTTTGAAGAAACTTATTTCAGCAAGCAAGTGGTGGTATGGCCACTTATGGTATCATGACTTGAGGCAGCAAGATGATGGACAACGCTAGTCTCAAGGGAGGGACTACTGTCACCATCTAGCACATCATATGGCACTTATTCCACATGTCTTTTGGAACACATATGGTGAAGATAAAATGTTCACTGTATGCATAAGAGGGTGGGCAAGGAGGTTCACTGAAATCAATGGAGGAGATCATGAAGTTTCAGATTCCTTTTGGCTTCATGGTGACCACATTTTTGCAACCCAGGATCCACAGCTCCACATCCATCAATAGTGGGAAGAGGGACAGTGTGAATTGGATATATTCATCCCTCATTTCCAGCCTTGTAGCCCCTACTAAATGAAAATCATGGGGATTAATGATTGTTTTTATGAGCTACCAAGGATGGCTCATTTTATTTGGATGATAGCATGGGTGTGAGAGACACTCATTGGGATAATTTTTCCCCTATGCTCTTGTTGAGGAGGTAAATCCCCTCTGCGGACAGAGGCGATCCCTACTAGCCCAGCAGGGGTCTAGCAACAAACAAACAATGCTATGACGCAAGCTCCTAGTTACGAATGAAAGACTTGGGATAAGAGCCTACCTGGATTCCAACGCTAGATCCAAAGAAGAGATGTCCCCGTCCTTCAGCCCTGGCAGATCACAATCCTTCCGCGATCCCCGCGGATGAACACCTGCACACAGAAGAAACGAACAGATACAAGCATAGGAACCAGCATACGTAACTAAACATCGGTCAGAAAAGATATTACTCGCATTAACATGATGGAAAAAGGAGTGGAACCATAATCATAGTCATCTATTAAAATGATAAACTAATAGAAGTTACAACCAAGTTCTGACGTCGCAGCTTCCTTCGAACGGGTCTCCGGTCGTCCACGTCTCGCAGCTTTCCACAGTGGAACTTAGGTCCAGAATAATGTCTCCTGCTGAATGGGCCTAAGGGAAAGAAGGATTCTTTACAAAGACAGCATGGGGAATATGGGAGAGCAAAGTCATGACTTCCGCATTTTCACCTCTTCACCCCCTCATCAATGGATGAAGGCTATATTTATGAGGAGAGGAGGGAGGTTGATCCCTACAATAGTGGAAGTGGGGCCTCTTCCTTATCCCTGGGAGGGTTCCCATGGCAAGGGAAACAAGAGGCCAAAGGAGGAAGGCCGTGGTTATCCAGGCGAAACCACTCCTGATGACTCATCCACGAAGTTGTTGTAATCGAAACTTCGCCTCTTTTTAAAAAAAAACTTTCCATAAACAGAGTGGCGCGGGTACAACACTGGGACAGAGCGCCAATTGGCGCGGGCTCAGTGTTAATTTTCCCCCATTGGCGCGAGTACATAACGGACTACCAGCGCCAATGCAAAAACATGTGTTTTTAGGGGTCTGTTTAGGAAATGATCAACAGAAGAAATGTTGTCCTCATGGAAAGGGATGCAATGAAGGTATTTTCAAGGCTTGACATTGCTCACAGGTCACATAATGGGTCCTCCATTGTGCGGGACGGGAAATGGTAGGGACGGTGACAAATTACTGTGTAACAGCTCTTCATCACTCCTACCTGATGAGGCCATTGAGAAACAAGAAGATCACCACTTGTACCCCCATTTCTCATGATGTACACTTTCTATCTTGCACTTGGAGAAGGTCATTGGAGAGTAGATTCATTTCTTACCATTTTCAGCCATGAAGGGATCCATTGATGAGGCCAAAGAAGGGGAAAGAGAATTCTGGTTCTTCCTTGCAGTTGCTTGAGGACAAGCAACATTTGGAAGGGGGAGACTATAATGTTCCTAAATTAGCTTCAGCTAATTGGAACATTAATTTTTCCTTGTTCATTTTTGTATTTCATGATTGATGAATAAAATGTAAATGAGGACAAGAAAAACTCCTTAAGTCAAAGAATAAATAGATGCCCAATTTGAAAGGGATAAATCTGGGCCTTTTGTAACAAAATCCACTTGTCTGTGAACGGAAATTGGACCACCTTGGAGAACCAGCGCAGTTTTAGAAGAGGGATCCAATGTGAAAGGGGTTAAGTCCATTGAAGTGGTTTAGGGTTTGTGCACCCCTTCAAGTTATAAAAAGGAGGAGAGGGCTCAATAAATTGTTGTTGAAGTATTTTCGAAATAGAGGTTGCTTGAGGAACTCTAGCTCTCTAGGCTGTTTAGCCTAAGGGAAGAGGATTTCATGTTTAGGAATCCTCCCTCCTTCCTTGAGTATCTCTTGGAGGATAATGTGCTGAAATGAGCCACTATCTGGTTTGATGCCAAGCTCCATTTTCATGAGCAGCGCTGGCCCATTGAGGGTTTTGCAGTTGCTATATTTTGTAGCAAGTGGTATCCTAGATCAACAGAGATCTAGTTGTTTTGGAGGGGATTTCTCTCAGGGAAGGTGTCTTGTGACCACCCGGAAGGGGATCTCACTCTTATTTTTCATTCAGATCTATATCATATAGAATTTGCTTCATTTTTCTATATCTACTGCGCATTCCCTCACAATAACTGTGTTTCTGCACTTGGGTTTTATTGTTATTCCAGTTTTTGTACAATAGAAGATCTATAGTGATTGAGGCTTGCCTCTCACTTTGTAAATCTATGATGTAGCTACTGTTATAAGCTATTTCAGATCTTATTTCAGTTATAATAAATTCATGTTCATAAATTCTGTGTATTATGCAGTCCTGTAGCTTATAATTCAGATCTACTCATATTCATGTAGTATTCTGATGAAATCCCAAGGGGATCTTGTAGAGGAGGCTGAGTAGTTTCCAGATCTAGTATGGATCTGATGTTTCAGCCATAGATCTATTATAGATCTTAGTTTTAACTTACAACAGCTGAATCTTCAAGAAAATAACACTGGAATAGTCTGTAGTCTTTTCATATGCATTGCAGCATCTCATTGCAGGGTTTTTCTTCATGGAAATGTCTGTTTATTTTGCATAAACCACATGAGCCTCATTTTGATATTTCATATTGAAATTTCTTCATAAACTCAGCCAAGCCCTTCATAAATTACGCTTTGTAAGCTTCATCATTTTTCTGCATAATTTAGGTCATGGGAAATCAGGGTTTTTCTTGACTAGTTGGGAAGGATGAACTGTTTAAAATAGAAAAAATCTATATTTTGAGCTGAAATTCGACACAGAAGTCTATATTAACCTAATATAACATATTCCAGAACCTTGAAATTTCATTTTACGCATATTTTCCTATACACCTATTTTAGTGCATAAAATGCTGCTTTACCCCACCTTTCTGATGTTAAAAGCTGAGTAAAGAGTTATGATGTTATTTATATTGGTTTTTGAGCATTATCAGAAATATTCTATGGTATCTAAATCCATCATACCTGAATAATGCGTTTTTTAGGCATGATTTGTTGAGTAAACCCTTTTGGGATATTACCTCTCGACAAGAGTCTATAGACAAAGTCTGAAAAGGGCCAGATAGCCTCTAAATCTCACCCTCTCTTTAGATGTGACATATTAAATAATTCCCCTTCATTCAATCTCTGGTTTAGATTAGAATGTCAATTTTTAATGTCTTAGGAGGAAATATCTCACTGGTACCAGTTTGTGGGAGATCTGTTTAGCAGATCTAACTTGATTTTTTTTTGAAGATATTACATATTTGAGTCCCACACAGCATATTCAAGAGGAACCAAGATTTTTACTGTGTTTTATTTGCTCATACTCCCTTATGCAGCGTTCCTATTGAGCAGCTTGGCAGTATTCCTGAAAAAGGGATATTACAGACAGTTGTAAACCTAATACAGTGTCTTATTACAAATATAATTAGAACTCTTTAACTCTACTCATAACAAATTTATGTAAACTTGATTACATCATTTTCCACCTATATCTCCATAAGGTTGAATCCTAATGATTAGCTCCAACCTGTTATGACCATAATGTTGATGATGTTGATCTCCTACAAACTAGGAAATTGTTCCCCTGTTTTTTACGCTTAGGATTCTTTAAGTTTTTGAAACACTCTAACCACTATAAACCCATAACTTTGGGGCTATCTGCTGTTAGGAACTAGAATAGCATATGTCCAAAATCATCCCCACGTGCCAACTGTGCAAAATCAACTTTGAACTATCCAAAATAGCCAAAACACACCTGCGCTATGAAAATAGCACAGTTTCGTAGCACTTTTCGTAGTGCAGACCTTTAACTTATTTGCCTTCAAAATTTGGCCTCCTGCCTTTGGGATTATGTGAATATTCACTTAACACACCTTCCTTATAATTTTCAAGCCAAAATATACAGGTCTTCCCTTCAAAAATTTAAAGAAAAGGGTGAAAAACGTTGCTACAGCAGTTTTGTAGCGCATTTCACTCCTTTTGCACTGTGTGCACTACGAAACTACTGTGTAAGCAGTTTTAACCAAATTTTCTTCAAAATTTAAAAAAAAAAGGTGCCAAACTTCAGAAAATCACTAGCTTCATCAAAACTGTCATCCATATGAACTAAAACATAACTTTCATAAAGTTTATTCTTCATTTTCCATTTGAATTTACTTTGAATTTTTTATTCTGCACCTTTGTTTTTTAGTTCATCTTGAGACATTTTTAGTTGTAGTTATAAATCTTCAACTTTGCCTCTTAGTCTTTTATTACTGGCTCTCAAATAAGTATTAATCACTCTGATAAATCTTGCTTCTTTCATTCCTGGCACTATCCATGTAAAAAATTGCTCTGCAACACTTGGAATTTCAGACCTAGAAATAGTTTGGCCTTCCCATACTACTTTCATCCTCTATAATTTTGTTTTCTCAATGATGTGCTTTCTGGCTCTTTTCTTCATCTTACCAATCTCTTGTTTTGTTGATGTCAATTTCTCCTCAAGCCTTCTATACTCTGTCAATTCTTCTTTTTCCTTCATTATTCTGCTAGCTGCATTCTCTACTGCTGGTGATGAGAGGTCAACCACCTCTTTAGGTACTTTGACTATTTCAATAGCTTCTTGGACCTCCTTACTATGTTCTTTGAGCCTTTTAGTATGCCTAGTCAAAGGCTTCCTAGCTTCAAAGACAAAGGTTGCATTCTCATCTTCAAAATTCAGTTTCTTTGCTGATTTCATTTTTTTTTTTTTGTTCATCTATTCCAATAAAATCAGCTTTCACAATAGGTAACTCTTCTATATCAATTGCATGTAAGATGTCATCTAAGTTGTCTTTCATCACTGAGCTATCATCTAAACCTGAAACAACTATTTTTCCCTTTGATGCTATTGCTTGACTTCTTGTCACTCTCTGGATTTCCTGCTTGCTGGCCACTTGTTTTTGTTTAGCCTCTTTGACACTTTTTAAACTCTATTTTGCAGGTGAAGGAGTTTCTTCAATAAGTACTGGTGTCTTCTTTGTTCTATTTTCAACCTGTTTCCTTGGTTTCAACTTTATAAACCTCTTTTCTTTAGTAACCACAGGCTGACGAGATTCTACTACTGGTGATGAAGGATTCCCTTTAATTTTAGGGTTCCTAGCTAGGGTTAGAGTTTCCATTTCAAATCCATTCATAAACAAAAAGGAATACCAATCCCTATTTATCTTCTGAAGCTCATTCAAAACCAATAATTTTATCAAACCATGGTGAAACAAAGATGTTTCACCGCCATCAGATTTGGGTTGGACTTTGTGAGCCATTTTGGCAAGGCTCCTATGCATGTAAAATGGAAAAGCTAGCGATATGATACCTATGAAATGCAACAACAGCTTGAAATTATAAGTGTAAACTTTATGGTACATGCCTTCACATTTAAATTATCTTTGAATATTAAATAGCAGCTTTGCACAGTTGTCTTGATACAACTTCTAGGTATTGCATTGTTTAGGTCCATATTTGTATATTCAGGTTTCATAAATTCCTTGCATGGTTCCATGTCAAACCTAAAACCTTTAAGCCAAGATTCCTTCCCTCTTGGTATCTCTGTCATAGAAGTTATGATCTCAGGTGTGACTAGCACATTTAACATTCCAATTTTGGTAGTGGTTCCATTGAAGCGTAATGCAAACTCTTTTGACACCTGAGTGTGACCACCCTGTAGTTTTTCACAAAACTGGAGATAGCCTGCTTTGGTGAAAGCCTCCATCACTATTTGATCCTCAACTAAAGCCTTCACATTTTCAGGCTCATATCTTAGACAATGTCCTCCTCTATGAACTTTCTTCTCATCTGCCATGCTTCTTTGAAAAACCTGTTAGCTTCTCTAGAATATATAAAGCAGCCTCGCTTGATTAAGATATAAAACAACCTCACTTGATTAAATGAACAACCTCGCTTGAGAATGATGAAGTTTTCCTTTGCATATAACAACCACAGACTTATCTTAACTGCTTCAGAGCTTGGACAGCTGTGTGAAGGTAAATGATTCAAAGATGACTCAATTAGGAAAAAAATTGAATTTGAGATGTCACCTCATGACAAAATGATGCTTAATTGATATCATATCATGACTATGATGACTGTAATACAAGTAAGTATGTCGAATCTAGTAACTAACTGACTCACCATACCCCTATCCTATCATTCCCCAGCCGAATCTGACAGATTTTGGCTTATTTGACACGACAACTAAGAAATCGCACTTCTGTAGCACTCACAGTGTAATTTTCGCAGTTTTCACTACGAAAGTAGCAACGCTTTCGTAGCACATTTCCTCTTTTTTGAACTAACGGTGCTACGAAATGGTGGATTCCTAGCTAATTGCAGAAATTAAGCCCAAAACTTAATTGAATGAACCTTAAATGTAAAATTTGAATATTTTACCATGGATTGGACCTCTAAAGACCTTATTTGAATTCAAATGATGAACATTAAACCTCTAAAAGCTATGACCTACCGTTAACCAAATTAAAATGACTTTCAGACCTATTTAAGACCATGATAAAAACAGAGTTAACATACAATGTTTTGAAAAAAAAAAATTGGGTGATAAAAGCACATTATGAGGATACAAAGAGCAACACCTTCTTTAACCAATTGATAAATCTCAAACGAAATGGTTCAGTGGTGGAGCACATTGAGGAATTCTGAAAATTGAATATAAGGGTAACAGATATTCCATAGGAACAGGGAATTGATGTCTTCATAGGGACTTTAAAGGATAACATCCAACATGAGGTTCACATTTGGGAACCTGATTCATTGGAGAAAGCATTTAGGTTGGCAAGAAAAATTGAATGTAAAATTATGGAGACAAGGAATCCTACCACTCATATCTATAAAGATGGAATTGTTGCTACTCCTAGACTTCCACAACCTACAATGTTGACACCACAAAAATTGGAACAAAAAATAGCAAAAGGGCTTTGCTACAGTTGTGATAGAAAATACACTAAAGGTCATAAGTGTGCTGAGAAGAAATTATTTTACATAGATTGTGAAGAGGAGGAAGAAAATGAAAAATAAACTTCAAAAGAAGATGATATACACCAAGAACCAACCCTAGAAGAAGAATAAATGAGTCCGACCATATCTTGTAATGCATTGGCAGGAATTACCACTCCTCAAACTCTCAAGAAAGAAGGACATATCAAGAATAAAAAAGTAATAGTGTTGATTGATTTGGGTAGTACCCATAATTTTATTCATTGTAAGGTAGCCAAGGAATTGAATTGTTTCCTATACCCAGCACCAGAATGTCAAATGATGGTTGCAAATGGAGGAACTATAAATTACTCTAGAAAATGCCATAATATCAAGCTAACCATGGGGGAATATGTATTGAATATTCCAATGTTTTCCATTCCAATGGGAGGTGATAATGTTGTACTAGGAGTACAATGGTTACAATCTTTGGGGATGGTAGCTTTTAATTTTCAAGAACATTTCTTGAAATTTTTTTTGGAAGGAAAGGAAGTCGAATTACGGGGTATTGCAAGGAAGTTGGGAAAGATAATAAGCTCTAATTTCATGACAAATATTTTAAAGAAATAACAATGAGGCGTAATTGCAAAATTATGCTCACTAGAAGTTCCAACATCAAAATCATCTATTTCTCTAGATCTCCAAAAAGTCTTGGACAATCATTCCAAGGTGTTTGAAACTCCCAAATGACTCCCACCTATTCGTGATCATGATCATGCTATTCATTTGATTCCAGGAAGTTTTCCTCCAAATATCATGCCTTATAGACATCCTTATGTCCAAAAGAGTGAAATTGAACATATGATTGCAGAAATGTTAGAGCCTGGTATAATTCAACCTAGTCAAAGTTCTTTCTCTGCTCCAGTATTATTTGTGCACAAGAAGGATGGATAATGGCGCATGTGTCCAAATTATAGGGAGCTCAATAAGCTCACTATTAAAGATAAATTTCACATTCCTATGATTGATGAATTATTTGATGAATCACATGGAGAATTTTATTTTACCAAGTTGGGTCTTCATTCAGGATATCATGAAATTAGAATGAAGATTGAATATATTCCGAAAATGACATTTCAAACTCATGAGGGTCATTATGAATTTTTGGTCATGCCTTTTGGCCTTACCAATGCACCTTATACATTTCAAGGGTTGATGAATTCCATTTTCAAACCCTTAGAAAATTTGTGCTTGTATTTTTTGATGATATAGTAATCTACAAGAGGTTTTGGAAGGATCATGTTCAACATGTTGACATGGTGCTCAAACTATTGGAGGAGAAACAATTATATGCAAAAACATCAAAATTTTTCTTTGGAGTACAAGAGGTGGAATATCTCGGTCATATTGTATCTCACGAGGGTTGTTATCACTCAAAAAATTCAAACATAATTTTGACAAGGTTAAATAGGTTCATGGGTTAAAACAGGGTTGTAGGAATCATTTTTAAGTTTGATCAAGGGAAATATTAATTTTTTATGGTTTAAGTTTAGCTTAAGTTCTAAACCCACTCATGTTCCAACTCCTTCATGTCACATCATTCATCATTTTCTGATTCATTTCATTTTCCAAAGTTTTTGTATCGAAAGTGCCAAATTAGCCAAGAAACCACAGTTTCGTAGCACAATGCACTGTAAAGTCACTTTCACTACGAAATTTTTGATAGTTTCGTAGCGAAAAAAGTCAAATTAACACTAAAGGCGCTACGAAAGTGCGGTTTCCTGTCTGTCTTTTCAGTCAAGCTGTTACGTGTCAGAAAATGTTGGGAAAGGGTAAGTTAGATGCTTTCTGAGTCATGGAGTGATGAAATCAAGGTACATGCCCAGGTATGCAGTCATCATGGTCAGTTTAGGTAATGAATAAGTCATAATTGAGTCATGAGAAGACATTTAAACTTCAAATCCTTTCCTAATTTAGTCATTCTCATTTCTCATTCCTCCTTGCATAATATCTGAGCTCCGGATATTTATTGTACTAAGCCAAATTTGTGGCTAGTTTCTTCAAAGGTTTACTTTGAACATTATCAAGCGAGCCTGAAAATTCATCAAGCGAGGTTGAACATCATCAAGCGAGGTTGAGAAATTCTTTGAGAAACTATGGCAGAGAAAATAAAAATACACAAGGGAGGACAAGGTCTGAGATATGAAATTGAAGACTTGAAAGTGATCAATGAATATCTAGCAGTAATGGAAGCCTTCAGAAGTGCAGGTTGCCTACAATTTTGTGAGAAATTGCAGGCCTATCATACACAGGTATCTAAGGAGTTTGCTTTGAATTTCAGTGGGACAACCACTAAAGTGGGAATGCTAAATTTCTCCATCACACTAGAGGTTATTGTTGCTGCTACAGAGATTCCAAGAGGTCAAGAAACCTGGTTTAAAGGTTTCAAGTTTAACATGGAGCAGTGCAAAGAGTTCATGAAGCCTGAGCACACTGAGATGGATCTCACCAATGATGTTCCAAGAAGATGCATTAAAGACAACTATATAAAATTTTTGCTCATCATCCAAAAGTAATTTACCTGTGAAGGTAGATATCACAAAGTCTACTCATACCATTTCAAATTACTTCTGCACTTCACTGGTAAGATTTCCCTTGAATTAACTTTCTATCTGCATATAATTATGTCAAAGATGGCTGATAAGGTTCAAGAAAAGTATGAGGGGAGTGAGACATCATTATTTCATCATGGTTTAATGAAATTATTGGTTTTATATGAACTTCAATTTGCCAATGGTTTTGATTTGGATGCTCTAACTCCTTCCAAAACTCCTAAAACTAAGAAAATTCCATCACCACCAGCAGCAGAACAGAGCCAACCAATTGTTGCAAAACCAAATGAACCTGAAAGAGAAAAACCAAGTAAGTAAACTATGAAGGAGCCAAAGCAAATGCAGAGTCTTGACACACCAAATTTCCCACCTGCAAAACAGAAACCAAAGGTGGTAAAACCTGCAAAACAAAAACAAATTGTTAGCAAACGAGGGACCAAAAGAATGACTAGAAACCAAATAGTAGTTTTGGAAGAGAATAAAGTGGATGTAGAAGATAGAGCAGAAGCTAAGGGGAATCTAGAGGATATTTTACATGCCATTAACATAGAGGAAACACCTATTTTCCAAGATGAATTCATAGAGGAAGGTGGGAAAAATTTAAAGAAGGCCAAATCTGCAAAGAAATTAGAGTTTGAGGGAGAAGATGCAGGTTTCATGTTCCAAGCAAGAAAGCCTAATACAAAGCATGCTAGGAAATTAATAGAAAGTAGAAAATAATTTCAAATACCTACTGATACAACTCAACTACCTCAAGAGATTATTGACCTCTCCTCACCCACGGTAAAGGATACAGTCAATAAATCAAAAAAGGGAAAAGAGAAGGTGATAGAAAAAATAGAGTTGCAGCTCCTTGAAGATAAATTGAAATTGGCCAATCAGGAAATTGTTGTCATGAAAAAAGAACCTAGGAAACACAGTGTTGAGAAAATTTGATTTGAAAATATGAAGGCAAGTTTGGGAAGAACAGGTTGACACTCTTTCTAAAACTTTAGACTATACACAACAGCTTATCAAGTGGACAATTCCAACAAGGATAGAAGCCAAGCATGTCAGAAAGGTGAACACTCATCTGAAAGCCAACAAAAAAGAACTTAAAGACCAGGTCAATGACCTTCAAGAGAAACTTGAACTGATACATGAATAATTAGAGAAAAAAGGGCTTAAAATGACAGTGATTGAAGAACCAATAGCCCAACCAATTATAAATGAGGAATAAATGCCTCAAGGAGCATAAGGTGATTTGTTTTATGGTTGATGGAGGATGAGGACATGTTAGATACTATTTTTTGGCACTTACAGGTTTCATTTTTCAAAATTAAACAAAAATCTACATTTTCAGCACTTTTCAGCAATTTCGTAGCGCCTCTGGGCTTGAAGGGCAGCAAAGCGCTACGAAACTATTGTAGCTACTATTTTGAATTTTTGACCAGTTTTGGAGGTTATTAAGAGATTAAATTGGTATTAGGTATGTGTTTGATGATGATGAACCTTATGCAAAAGGAAAGAGTCAAAATTTTTGAGGTTAAAGGCATGTTTTGCAGTGCTACGAAAGTGCGCTACGAAACTACCTTACTTTCGTAGCGCACTATATTTCAGCATTTTAGCAGGTTTTGGAGAATTTTTTGGACATATGGAGGTTATGAAAGAGTTAAATACCATTTCAAGAAAATATTCAACACTCAAGGACCACGAATTGAAGATTAAATGACAACCAAAATATTCAAAGAAGAAGAAGACCATTTGCCTAAAAAACAGGGTCTTGTTTCCTAGTTTTGAGGAGGTCAGTTAAGTGGTCATAAAGTGATGAATACCATCATCTAAATTCAACCATGTGACAGCATACTTATAAAAGATGTAATTTCTTTTAATATATAAGGTTGTTAAAGATAGTATTGATTAGTTTGAGTCCTAGTTGAAATAGGACAGTCAAGTAGGATAGGTGTTTGTTTGTCATAAAATTGATGTTTTATGGTTATGCAAGGTGTTAGTAGGAAAAAATTAGATGTATCTATCCTGGAGGAAGATCATTTCATGATGTAACAACTCTATTAAAGGCCATTCAATTGAATTTTTCAAGGGTTGGAGATTTTTGGCAAAATTGCAGCTTATTGTAATTGATTGTTTCAACAATACACAGATTTGTTACTTGACCAAATTGAGATTCTGAAGGAGTTTTTAGTGCTTACCTATTCTATCTATACCTTTTATGTATCTCACTTGCAGTGGTTTTCATTTATATTCCTCAGAATTCATCCATGTGATGCTATGACTTCCTTTATAAGTGAATTGACTGTGTATTTTCATGTTTCATGTGTGTATGTCCTATTATTAAAAACTCTAACCTGCTTCAACTTCCATGTCAAGTAAACTCACTGAATCACTGAAATTTTTTACTCCATAAGCCTAATTTCTACATGCTGATATTATTTTCAACCTACATTCATCATAACTAGTTTATTTCCTAAATAGAGTTAGCCATCTATATTTTTATTCCATATCATTAACCCTTGAGAGAGCCCTCTCAAATTGAGGAGGCTAAGCTTCAGTAAAAATATTGGTTTGAAACAGTTGCATGAGATTGCCTGATTAGCAGCCTATCAAAATAAATTTTGTGATAACAAGGGTGCTAAGGTAGACCCTAGCAAAATTAAATCCATTAAGGAATGGAAAGTCCCCACAACCATAAATCAGTTGTGAGGATTTCTCGGGTTAACAGGGTATTATCTCAATTTTATTAATAATTATGGGAGAATACCAGCACCTCTAACAACATTATTGAATAAATATGCATTTTCATGGACTCTTGAAGCAACTAAGGCCTTTGAACATCTTAAAGAGGGAATGTGCTTAGCACCGGTCTTAGCTACGCCAAACTTCACAAATACCTTTACTGTGGAATGTTATGCCTCAGGAAATGGAATTGGTATGGAATTTTTTCATACAAGAAGGAAGACCCATTTCTTTTCAAAGTCTTCCAATCAAAGGAAATTATTTATAGAAAGATATTGAGAAGGAAATGTTGCAATACTACATGCACTAAATAAATGGCGACCTTACCTAATGGGAAGACACTTCAAGGTAAAAACTAATCATGATAGCCTTAAACACTTTTTGGAACAAAGACTATCTTCATAAGAGCAGCAAAAATGGGTGACAAAGATGTTGGGTTATGACCTTGAAATAATCTACAAAAAAGGAAAGCTAAATGTTTTTGTAGATGCACTCTCAAGAAAGGATGAAGAGGTGGAAGAATTGCGTTGTGCCATTTCTATTATCCAACCAGATTGGATAACCAAAGCAAGGGATGAATGGAAGAAAGACGAAGAAGTGTGGACACTCGTTCAAAAGTTGCAGCAAGATCCTAGTACATCTGATACATTTTGTCAAAGAAATGATTCCTTATGGTACAAAGATCTCTTATATATTTGTAATAATTCCCAACTAAAAAAATATATATTATTTTGGAATTGCACACTTCTCCTTTAGGAGGACACTCAGGACTTTTAAAAACTTACCACAAGGTGAAGAAATAATTTTTTGGGATGGCCTTAAATCTTATATTCAAAACTTTGTGGTAGAATGTTTGGTTTGTGAGGAAAATAAAGTTGAGACAATTAAGACCCTGGGTCTTCTACAACCTTTATCCATTCCAAGCAAATGTTGGGAGGATATTTCAATGGATTTTATCACAGGCTTACCTAAGTCCGAAGGAAAGAGTGTCATCATGGTGGTAGTTGATAGACTTACCAAGTATTCACACTTTTGTGCATTATCTCATCCATTTAAAGAAATTAGAGTTGCTACTACATTTATGGAAACAACTCAAAAGCTACATGGAAACCCAAAGATTATTGTAAGTGACGGAGATCCCATTTTTACTGGAAATTTTTGGATGGAATTATTTTCTTGTTTGGGTACTCAGCTAGCTCATAGATCATCTTATCATCCTCAATCCGATGGTCAAACTGAGATAGTGAATAAATGTTTGGAAGGATATCTTTTTTGTTTTGTATCTGATAAAACAACACAATGGGTCAAGTGGTTACCTCTTGATGAATGGTGGTATAACACTTCCTTCCATACTGCAGCAAAAATGACCCCATTTATGGAACTTTATGGATATCATCCACCATCCATCACATCATCTTTAAGACAAAATTATAAGGTTCAAGCAGTGGAAGATCACATCGAGCATCAACAAGAAGTTCTCCAACTCTTAAAGGATAACCTAAATTTGGCACAAAATCAAATGAAACAACAGGTAGATCAACATTGTAGAGAGAGAATTTTTGATGTAGGAGACTAGATATTTTTACGACTATAACCATACAAACAAATGTCCCTCAAGCAAGCTAGAAGGATAATAAATTATCGCCAAAGTATTATGGTCCTTACAAGGTGTTGCAAAATATCGGTACTATGGCATACAAATTGGAGCTTCATGCTTCTTCGTGAGTGCATCTAGTTTTCCATGTTCCATGCTTAAAGAAGGTTATAGGTGACAAACCTCCAGTTCAAACAATATTTCCAAAACTTGATGAGGAAGGAAAAATCATATTGGAACCTGAAGCAGTCACGAAAACAAGAAATCGACAGCTACGAAATCGATCAATTTCAGAGTATCTAATCAAGTGGAAGAACTTACCCACTAAATATTCTACATGAGAGGATGAAAATTTTATACAAAAGCACCCATAGCTACTCAAGCGTTGAGGACAACACTTTTTTGAAGGAGAGGGGCATGTTAGGTCCCTATATTACTAGTGTAGTCCCTTGTTGTTAATTTAGCCCCAATATTGTTATTATTATGCCCTTACATTATTATTGTTAGGTCAGCTAGGACAATATTGTCACCCCATGGACTCCTATATATAGGAGGAGGTTTTTTCATTTGTATCATCCAATAATTGTTCATTTATTTAATGTAAGGGAGGTTTCGCCCTCGAAGTGGCTTATTTCTAAGGTGTTGATCTCTCTTTTCCTCTATTTTTGGAGTTGGTTTCATAATAGCTTCAGACCTGGCACTACCAACACAAAGAGAACATATCTATTTGGCTCAGACGTCATGCCAGGAGGGACAATGTTCCATTCAAGATAAGAATTGAAAGCCACATACATAATGACTTTTCTTTCACCTGAATCCTTACACCAATTGCTATACTTCGTTAATTCACTGCTTTGAATACATAAATCAACATCCACAACTGAGACTTGATAGCATGTACAAAAATTTTGGACCCATAACCACGAACCCTTTAAGTCGTCGTAATCCAAGAACAAGAAGACCTCCAAAAAACACATTACACGTAGCAAGGAATGCCTAGAGATAACCCACCACATTTTTCCCATTATAGTTATTCTCTGAAGAAGAGATGTTGATTGGAGCCCACACATTATAACCTACACGATCCAATTTCTCCCCTCCTTTTGAATCAAAGGGTATGTGGCTTTCCAAATGAATCAAATAGGTCACTATATTTTCCACACAAAACCTTAGGTTTCTTGGAATTATTTTCACATATTCGATAGAGGAAAAAATATTATATTTCGCCTCATGCTTATCTCTTAACACCAACCCCAACAACATTTTAATCATCCAGTGGAGTGCCACTGAATTCAGGTACTTCTTGCTCCTTCCCCTATTATTTCTAGGGTATGGAACCGATATTGACATGTATTCTTCCAATTCTGGGTCTAAGAGAGATTTCCTCTCTTCACCTACATTAATTTCTAGCTTAAAAATCTCTTGATGCATCTCAAGAAGAATGGCATTAGAAAAGGATGCCACATATTCATGATCAAATAACTCGGCACCACGTTGGCCTAGTTCAGCTCTAGATCCTCCTCCCCTCTTGCTTCTCCCTCTCTACCTAGGAGGCATCATGGAAACACAAGAGGTTTCTTCTTTTTTCCTTGAAAGGGTTCCCCCTACCTGCAAAGGGACAAATCCACTAACTCAACTCAACCTTGTTAAGTCTCGAGTACCACCAAATAAAATTGTCACAAAAATTCCAGCAACAAGAATTTAATTCTGACACATACTCACCAAGCATGGAGATGGAAAAATCCTTCTTAACCAAAGACTTAGCCCCCTTTACCATTTAGTACATTAAAAGAAACCCTAGGATATTGACATTGAAGTGCTCAAAACCGTGACGAGCAATAGCCAGAACCCATCCACAACATAAGATGTTCTTTGCAACCAGAAGCACCCACATGCCCTTAAGACTCGAAATCCCACCACCGAATTCTCGAAGCAGACACAGACTCAACCTCCAAGACTTGACCGCAGTTACAAATTATTTACAGACCCAAAATCTCATAACACAAAACAAATTCAACAAATGTGACATTAACCCTGAATTCTCAATTCTTCATAAGGACTACACAAGCCAAACTAAATTAAACAATACAAGGTTGGAATGATTGCATAGGGCTTACCACTTTTAATTAGAAATAAGAAAAGTTTGCAGAGAGTCACTGACTCCTCTCCCAAATGCAGTCAAGCCAAAAAACTATCACTTGGCAACAAAATCATGGATGTACGAGACTACATGACTCCCTTATGAGGCAATAACTCACCCACAACGTCTATTGAATAATTATGCCACAAGAGCCATGGAATAACTCTCTTAACTAGAGAATAGTCACCATTACTCACTACACAACTACTACAACAAAATTACAAGAGACTCGTAGCTCCCTCACCCCATCCCAAGAAAATTCCTTCAACCATCTCCCCCATTGATACATAACCTTGTTTCTAAATAGAGGGTTGCATAATAGATTCCAAGTGTGTACGCCTTCCATCAATGCACAATTAAAAAAATGAGGGTGGTGGGTTGGAAACCATGACACTACTGAGAGGGGGGCGTAAATCAGTAGTGTGTAAAAATTATGCAATTATTTACAAATTACACTTTTCAATCACTTTAATAATTATTCATGGATGAACAACACAACTCAATCATGTATAACATAACATTATAAACACAAGACACCAATATTAATTTTATTACAAGCTTCAGCTTGATTACATAATTTCTCCACAAGTTACTACTTATAGGTTTATCATATGCTATTGAAAGGAAATCTCGTTTATCAACTTCCACTGAAAGGGACTTCTGCCCATACTTGTTTACTAGCACCCACTAAAAGGGACTCTTTCCCCTGCTCATTTACTAGTGCCCACTAGAAGGAGTTATTACCCTTGATCTACAAGCTCCCAATTGTCAACCCTTTTGATCCATATTTCATCCATTTTCAAACTAGGATCAATAGGCCTCTTACCTCACAAAAAAATAAATATTTCGCACTACTACTTCTCACCAAAGCCACCATACAAAAATATTCAACAATCTATAATTATTGAACAAATATTGCATCAACATCACCAACCCCAATCACTAATGCACTTCTTTGCTTCTTTAAACACACCTCTTAGATACCAAGATTGGTCTCTGATTCAACTCTATTGCATAACTGTTGGAAATATTGGCATTGATCGCAAAGGAGAAGAAAGGAGAAGCACATGAATTATCACTAAGGCAAAAGAACAAAGAAGAACCAGCAATAAGACAAAGGAGACAGACAAGGAGTAGAGGAAGCAAAGGCAGCAAATTGAAGCAGTATAGTGGTTCAAGTACAGAGTAGTGAGGTAGAAGGGCCATCGAATTGAAGATCTGGCCAAACAAGAAGTTTGTAAGTGAATGCTTTTGTATTTGACTTCATACATATAATGAGGAAATTGGTTCTGAAATATATGTGTATTCTTGGATCGAATTCTGTGTGAAGATGTTTGAATTCTATGGGTAATTGTATGAGAAACTCTGTAACAGATCTCTGAGATGATACTCTATATATGATAAAGGAATCATCGACCACTGCAAGGGTCGATGACATGGAGCGAAATTGAGTTTTAATACATAGTTGACAACCGAATATATCGGATCTTAAGAAGGACATTCAGGTAGAAAGGGGGAATCATAGTAGAGGATTAGTCGATAGTGCATAATTATAAGTCAATTATGGAGAGTTGAATTTCATTAAGGGTTTAATCAAAACAAAGATCAAATTATATGGATTGAAGAGACAGTGTGTTGATGTTATGTGTTAATATCATTGAGGAACATCAAATTTTGAAGAAGATCAACAGCAAATTTGAAGCGGATCCGATGTGGAAATAAATCGCGATTTGATGGTAGTCAAACGATGAAGAGGAGTGGCATTACATCCTTGAAGATATGTGCAGAGGATGAATTGAAACGGGATTCAGAATGAAGTTGAAATGAAGACTAGTTGCTGCATTTAGAAGCAGAACCAAAGGACCGAGTTTACGCAAACATTGGAGAGAGACAAAGGTTAATGAAATCTACAAATGGAGAGTGAGACTTTAAATTGCAGGAGCGAGGGCGGAGTTTTGGACGGAACCACGAGTTAAAGTGGAACCAAAACTGTGGAAACAGTAAAGGCAGGTTTGAAAGAGAAACCAGCAATTTCGCATTATTATAAAATGGTAAGAGGAATCTGAAAAAAAAAATGCAATAGCTTTCGGCTTTTGACACGTAGCCTGGAGTGGTATTCAAATACCACCCATTTCACAAATTATTTTCGTGTTAAAGCTCAGTGATGGAAAAATGTGATTTTCGTCTAATTTCTAGCCATTAGAGATCGACGGCATTCACATCATTTAATTGCACGGATGTTAATGGGCATAAACGTATGTTGTTGTTATCATATATGGTTTGAATGTGCAGTGGGACCCAAACGGATTTTAATATTTGCTGGTTCTTAAGATAAAGTCCAAGGCTTATTAAATGTTTTATAACATTTGATTTGGGAGGTTGATATATATTATGTTTGGTATGTGAATGGTAAGCTGTGGGCCCTGAGGACACTTATATATGGTATCACTTGAGATTTAAATCCAAGCTCGAAGGTCTAGTATGAGGTTCCATATCATTTAATTGAAGACATGATATATATTAAAAATATTATGCTTGATATGTGTGATGTGAAAGTCGTGGCACATATATTTGAGTTTATTAGAAATTGAATGTAAATTTGAATTTCCATGTGGTGTGAACATTCAAGCTTAGATTTGGTCAAAAATTTAGTTAAGACCAAATATGGTATGTAAAGAAGAATTTCGCGTATGAAGAATTGAAAGGGTTTTAATTCTGGGGGTTCTAACCAGAGATTTAAAATAATGAAGCTTCCATATTAAATAATTCTAATCTAGTGGGATGGTTTTTATAACCATAACAAATTTATTTTAATATCTCAAATCTTATATTTGAGATATAAAAGCTTCCGCATTAAATTAAATTGTTGAGTTGCCCAGATTGAGATTTATTTGGGGAAAAAATTTTGGGATGCATTTTTATATGCATAGTTAAGGAAGGATAATGTGGGTAAGCAGGGTAGAACTGCCATCAAGTGGTATCAGAGCCAGATAAGCTCTGTTGAGAATTGAAGAAATTTTTGTAATAAAATTTGAAGGTGTGATGAGGGAAGAAAGAATATCAGATTCTAAGATCTGATATGCAAAGGTACACAGAGTTGCAGTGAACAGAGGTATGCAGAACTGTTACACTACAGCAATAGAAAAGACAAACATACAGTGAGTTGAGAACTGAAAGGGTTGAATGAGATATATTTGTTGCAAATGTAAATGTAAATGTTTTAATTAATTTTACATTGCTTGTGATGCAAAGGCAAGTCTCTGTGGGAAAAGAAATAGCCCACTGTAATATTGAAATGTATACATATTGTTATATTTTTCCGAATGTGCTAGGAAATAAAACGAGAAGGTGGAAGGCAAAGAGTCATACCTATTCACTTTGAATTCGTTGTGGAATACAAACAGTCATAAGGTAATCTCTATAAATGATGTCACATAGATATGCATAAAGAGGCTAGAGAGAATGAAGAAATGAGGCAGAGAGGGTAAGAAGAAGGAGGATCAGATAGAGAAGCTGTGAAGATTCAAAGATGATATAAGGCAGATATGAAGGTTGGTGGATAGTAGTGAAGAAGGAACATAACAGAGCTGATATCCAGGTAAATCAGCATGTGTTTTTTTATGAAAGAGTGAGGAAGTTGGTGCTTCCATATTAAGTTGTAGCTTGATAGATGCCAGTTGTAGCTGGCTGAGGTAGGTGCCTCCTGTAGGTTGTAGCCTACAGAAAATAGATGGGAGTTGGAGCTTCCTTGCAATTTGTAGCTTGCATAATTGAGGTTGTAGCCTCCCGTAGGTAGGAGCCTACAGAAAATCAGTGGTGAGAGGGAGTTGGAGCTTTCCTTTGCATCACAACAATAATAAGATGTGGTTTTCTCCCTTATGGGTTTCCACTTATATCTGTTGTCTATATGCATGATTATTATGTGTTGATACTCTATATTTATTCTTCTTAATACCTGCTGCTCTCTTATTAAGATTGATGTTCCATTGTATATTAAGTTGATCAAAAAATGAGGATGTGAATGAGTATAAAAGAAAGTTTAATAAGAACATGACTGCATTAAACTGATTCACCCCCCCCCCCCCCTCTCAGTTTAACCAAGGGTTCAACAATTGGTATCAGAGCGGGTTCCTTCTGTATCAGTTTAACAACTGGAAGGAGATCCTAGGTCCCCAGGATGGCTAGTCTAGAAGGATGCTCAACAAATAAAGCCCCTTTGTTCACTGGTACAAATTATGCCTTTTGGAAAATAAGAATGAGGACGTACATAATGTCTCTAGGAATAGAAGTTTGGGCTGCTGTGGAATTGGGATATGCCCCAAAGGATTCTGACTCAGAGAAAGATGCCAAACTAGATTTTGTAGCTAATGAAAAAGCCATGAATGCTCTCTTAAGTGGACTGTGTGAGGCAGAATTTATCAAAGTAATGCACAACAAGACTGCCAAAGACATATGGGATACATTAGAAAGCATCCATGAGGGAGACAAAAAGGTGAAGATAGCCAAACTACAAGCCTATAGAGCTCAGTTTGAAAATATAAAAACGAATGATGATGAAGACATTGCTAGCTTCTTCTTAAGGGTTGCAGAAATTGTGAATAACATGAAAGCTCTAGGAGAAACCATAAAATAATGTGTAATTGTTCAAAATATTATAATATCTTTACCATCCAACTTTAACCCCAAGGTTTCTGCCATAGAAGAAATAGCTGATTGGGAAAATTTGACCATGAACCAATTATTTGGAAACTTAATAGCCTATGAGATGAGACTGCCACAAAGGAAGTCAAATGTGAGGGAGGTAGCCTTTAAGACAGAGAAGAAAAAAGAAGAAAAAGAAGATATATGCTCTTGCTCTGATGAAGAAGAGGCCAAATTTGTCAGAAAATTGGATAGAGGCTCAAGCAAGTATAAAGGTAAACTTCAATTTAAATGCTTTAATTGTGGAAGAGTTGGACACTACGCATCTAAGTGTCCTCATAAGAAGACAAAGAATCAGACTCAAGAGACAGAGAAAACCACATCAAAGAACTGGCAGAAAGGGAATAGATACAGGAGAAAATCACTTTATGCTCAGCAAGATAGTAGTGCATCTGAAAACTCATATGAAACCTCAAATGAAGAAGGAATCTCTAAATTTGTATTGATGGCCAAGGAAGAGCTTGAAGGATTCCTTCTAGAAGATGAGGAAGAAGGTGAAGTTGATCTTGAGGGGGAGCTAAGAAGTGCCCTAGAGGAAATAGACAGAATTAAACTAAAGTGCAGAAAACAGAAAGACATTCTCCTCAAATATGTAAGAGAAGAACAAAATTCAGAAGACCTCATTCAGTTGAAAGTAGAGCTTGAAGAATCCAAGAAGGTAGAAGACAATCTACTTAAGAAAATTGAGGATAAAATTTAGAAGCAAGAGAAATTGGAAGAAGAAGTAGTATGCTTGAGGAAGAAATTAGAAAACACCCAAAGGAAATTGTCAATAAACACTCCTCAAATGACAAGCTCTGATAAGTTGAATAAAATACCAGATGCTCAAATATCTCCTATGATAAAAATTGGGATAGGTTATGAATAAGAAACAAGTAAAGTCAAAGAAAAATATAACAGGAATATCATTTTTGTAAAAGCTGTTAAGGATAATGAAGCAGCTCAGAAGGTTCCTACAGAAGTAGAAGCCTGCAATGAAGTAAAAAGAAATAAGAAGGAATTTCAAATGAAAAAGAATGAAATAAATAAACAGTCAACTTAACAAGACTCATATACTCCTGAATATATCAAATTTGGAAGCTATCAAAGGAGATTCCTCCCCCCTATGAAAATGGTCACTTGTTATGCCTGCCACAAACTGGGACATATTGTTGCATACTGTCATAAAATGAGAATCGATTCCAACCAGCAAAGGATGCAAAAAGTGAAAAGACTACCTCAAGCAAATAAATGGAGAATACAACCCTTCATCAGGTACGCTAATTGTTTTTATGGGTATTGTTTTTACTGTAAGGAGTTCGGCCATAAATCCAAGGAGTGCAGAATGAATGGAAAAATATTGATGTATGGAAACTCAAGGAGATGGATGAAAAATGGAGAATTCACCCGTGTACATAATTCATTCAGAAACATAATCAAATGCTTTGACTACCATCAAATCGGGCCCAAGTGTCACAAATTTCCTCTCAGATATTGTGGTCCATCCTCTCAGGAAAGGTACCAAACAAAAGGATGCATGCAGTGGAAAAAGAAGTTGAATAAGTGTGACCTGGCTCTAATAGCTCAAGATCAGAAAAACCAATGGTATTTGGATAGTGGATGCTCAAAGCATATGACTGGAGATCGAAGCAAGTTTGTAACCTTTGATGAAAAGAAATATGGGAATGTAACATTCAACAATGATAAAGCAGGGAAAATCAAAGGAAAAGGCTCAGTCAGTCTGGATAATGGAAGAGGAAAGGCCCAAGATGTACTATTTTTGGATGGGTTGAAAGAAAATCTGCTAAGTGTCAGTCAAATTTGTGATAAAGGTTGTGAATTCATTTTTAGAGCCCAAGATTGTGAAGTAAGATCAAGCACCACCAGAAATTCCTTGATCAAAGGTGTTCGAACAGAAAGTAATGTCTATATAGTGAAAGAAGAGGACGAAGCATGTCACCTAAGCAAACTTGATGAATCTTGGTTATGGCATAGAAGATTGGGACACCTAAACTTTGACCACATCATAAGTCTGAGCAAGAAGAATGCAGTCAGAGATATGCCAGCAATAAATAAGCCTTCAAATACCATATGTAAATCCTGCCAACTAGGAAAGCAGACCCGCACATCTTTCAAGACCAAAGAGAAATTATCTACAAGTAAGCCTCTTCAACTTGTACACATGGACCTGTGTGGACCTTCAAGAACCAAAACACCAAGTGGAGAATATTATTTCATGCTGATAATAGATGATTTTTCCAGAATGATGTGGGTAGTGTTAGACTCCTATACCAATAGGTTTCATTTTTCATGATTGTCTTGATTGAACTAGGGAATATGTTCAAACCTTCTTTCAAGAAGCAGATAACTAAAGATTTTTGAAACTAAAAATTCAAAAATTCAAAAATGTAAAGAGGGGTATACCCTAAAAGAAAAATCAAAGGGTAAGAAAATGTGGTCAAACAAAAAAGAGAATGAAACCTAAGCAAAAATATCATAGGGTAAACCAACGTCACCTATTTCATTTGTGTAATAAAGCAATTGTGTGCAGCTTGTCAAACCTTTGCCACAATTCATGAATAAGTCAAACTGTTTAAAATTGGCTTACTCATATTTCAATTTCATGTTGTAGATTAGAGAATAAATATCTGACCAAAGAGTTTAATCTTGGCAGATAAGTAGATAGGTAGAGTTAATAAGAGGTGCTCAACAGTTTAATCTGAGCCCTTGGATGTAATAAGGGTAGAATTAGATAGATTTTCCTTGTAAAAAGAAAAGATTGAAAAGGGTTTGCAAGTCTAAATGCACCCTAATAAAGAAGAGAAAATGGTAGTGTCAAGTAGATAGGGTAGGTAGATGGTGCTGCAAAGTGTTATCTGATGAATGATGCTGCTACATGTTTTTGATCCTTTACTTCATCACAAATACTAAAGCAGGAAATACACTGGAAAATCACAGCAAGCAAAGTCAAACTCATTAACTTCCCTCATCACTTTCCCCTCAAAAGTTTTACTAATTTCCCCCAAAGTACTAAGGTATTTGGAGATCAAAGGGGCTCAAGGCATTTCCTTGACTTCTGGAGGGACCGGACCCTCGGCCTAATGATAAAAAAGACCTAAGTACTTGAGATAATCCATCATTATAATCTTCCATCTTTAACTTTGTCCTAAGTAAAATCCTATTTTACTTAGGAAACTCATGCAAAATTCCATAAAAATCCCTCAAGATAACTTGCTATTCTAAGTTTAAGTGTTGAAGATAAGATATTGCAATTTACTTCAGAAGTTATCACTTTCTTAGATGTGCAAAAATATTTTGAGTTTCCTTGCCCTTTACCATATTTACCTTTAACTCTATTTTACTAAATCCCTAGTGAAATATCCTATCCTAAGTATATAACTCCCTTTTTATAAATATCCCAAAAAACCCTTCTATTATATAGTTTAACCAAAGTAATTATTTTCCCAAATATTCATTAAAAACCCCGCTTCACAAGCCCTTTGGTTAAATATATCTTTATATTATAATCCCGCCCTTATGGTAATTAAATAAAGTTTATTTGTTACCATATAATAAAAACATATATACAAAAAACTTTAAACATACGATATGTATGTTTAACACAAAAATATAAATAAATCCAAAGTTTTTAATTCAAAACTAAACTTTGGAAAACCCCACGCCAACGTGGCTCATCCACCTGGCGTTTCACCTGACATTTTAACCCCACCGTGACCCCTATTTCCTTTATAACCATGGAATTAGTTAATTATCTGAATTAACTAATAATCATACCTTTCCGCCTATTATATGCCCCCCGGGATGTTTAAATAGAGTTAATTATGTTTTAAAACCCGCCGGGCCCGCACGCGAAAACCCCACCATCTATTCGTCCTTTCCACCGTCCGATCTCCCACTGTAAGATCTACGGCTAGCGTTCATCCCGCTACCCATCCCTTGTCAGCATTTTAACCAGCGGGGGATTAGTGGTATTTGACTAGTCACCCGTCCACGCGTCAACAACTTTGTGGAATCGCTGCCCTCGCGGTTAATACCGCCTTTGCTCATAAGCGGTGCGGGGACTTACCACTTACCGCCCGGCCCCTCCACCATACGTCAGCCCGTACATTGATGACGTCACTCCTCGAAAAACTAAAAAACCCTTTAACTTGTAAATAAAGCCAATTTTCGTGTTTTTTCCGTTATTTTCGTTATTGAAAACAACAGCGCCTTCTGCTACGATTTTCGAATTTCCACTGAAATTTACTGTGTTATCTGATTTCGCTCCAAGATTCCGCTGCACTTGTGTTCAAGTACACTCCCGCCATCGCCTGATACCTGTTAAAAGCCAATTTTTGTCCAAGAACAGGTATTTATCTCACAGCGCCCCGAACTTCAATAGAAAATCTGTTTTCCCTGTTTTCTACTGAATTGATAATTAAAACTCATCACTGAGATCTCCCCCAGAGGTTTTAAAGCTGTGCAATTGCTCCCTGAAACTGCATTTGTGTTAATTTCCTTCATTTTAGAAATCGCACCCGGCCTGTGAAGAAAACCAGAAACCTCCGTTTTGAATCCACAAGAACCAAAATGGAGGCCCCGGCAGCTTTGAATATCACTCCACTGAATGCCCCCCACCGTGAATTGGAATATTTACCTTTGGTAGATAAATATTTCCAAATTAAAGACTTGCATTTTGATGAAAGTCCCCTATTGAGTTATTGTCGCTGCAGAGACGAATACTCAAAGGGGCAAGATCTTATAGGGTTGTGGGAATCCAATCTCCCAAGGTATCTCATCCCTTCAGTCATTTATTTCCCAGAAATCATCCATTATTGCCATTCAAACTATGATCCCACTCAAAGGGCTGTAATAGCTCCTGATCAGAGTGTTCTGTTTCCCATTACTCCCCAGGCTATCAATGCCATGTTACACTTTGAACCAGACCAAGAGCTAGCACCATTATCCATGGAAGAATTGATTGAGAAGACCAGGCAATTAACCCCAGAAAAGCTAAAATCCATGTGTCAGAATTTCATGTTGCCTGAGCATCAGCCAAAAGGGTCTCCTCCTTATGGTTTTTATTATTTCAATACATTGGGAAGGCTCATTGTAAATATGATATCGTTTGTCTTGGGATTCAACACCAGTGAATATGTGGATGAGATAACCTTGGTTTTGCTATCCATTTTTACTCCTGGGCAACCTCCTGAGATTAAATATGACTTTGCTTCCTTCATAGCCAACAAGATCCATGATCAATTCATGAGGCTAGATGATGAAAAAGTTTTTAAATATTCCTCAGTCATCTATCATCTCATTATCTACTATCATTCAGAAAAGTTCCCTTTCCCTGTTCAAAAACTTGATGCCAAGGGAAACCCCAGGTCAGTCATATTTTGGTCTCCCATAATTCATTCTTCCTCTGATTCTCCCTATTCTTACACTGAATTCATTGATTAGTTTGTATATCCTGCAACAACTTTGTTAACAGGAATCTCTCCCCCAAGGCTCAGTAATGAAATAAAAAAGACCTTGCAACTTTCAAGGACTTATAAAGTTGGGGATTGGTATTTGTATCAAAACCATACAGTCATCAGAATTTATGGATGTGAATTACATCCATTCAAGTTACCAAGATATGTGCCCATGAGGATTTTTGCCTTGGAATACTTCAGGCAAATGAATAATTCAGATGTGATCCATTTTTGTAGTGTGAAGAAGAAAGCTCAATTAAGGATCAAAAGTAAATTAGGTCCTTTCATCTGCAACTCTAGGGAGGCCGAGAGAGAGGCAGAAAATATATTACAAAGCAAGTTTCAAAGAACTTTTCGTTGGGTTCCTTATGACCTATTTGGATTCATTTGTGAAAAGAGATTAAAGAATAAATCATCCCCTTATATACACCACAAGATTCCTGACTTAGAACAATATGCCAATCAATATGAATGGGTTGAAGGAACACTTGTTGAGGAAGAAAGTGAAGCTGACAAAATGAACAAAATTATGAAAGATCTTCAAAAGAAATATGACCTAGAATCTTGTGGTCAAGTGTAGGTACCCTACATTGGCACTTCTTCAGCAGCAACTATACAGCAGACATTACAGGAAAGCATTTCATCAGTTGCAGCAGAACCAAAGGGCAAAGGAAAGGAACCTGAAATTCAGGTCATTGAAACTTTGTTCATGGCAGAGAAACCAAAAACTTCCAAAGCACCTGATCAACCACAGGTTTCTCCCACTCAGGTAAATCATCCACAAGTTCCAGAATTGCAAACTCCATCAAATGTGGAAATAGGAAAGAAAATATTAGCTCCAGACACCACTCCTCCAAAAGAAACCTTACAGGTGCATCAAGCTAAAAAACATAAATCAGATCCACTTCCAGATGTGGAAATCATAGATGAAGTGTTTGATGATGGAAGGGAAGACAGTCAACTAACTGGCACAGTTAGTGAAACAAATACAGGGCAGAAAGGAAAAGCTTTACAAAAGCAATTGAGTACAGAAGTATCCTCTTTCAAGCCACCTAAAACAGATACAGGGGATATTAAAAGAACTTTCATCAACATTAAAGCCAAGAATGATCCATTAAGGATGAAAGTATATGATCAATATATGAAAATGGCTCCCCATAATCAAGAAAGGCTAATGTCAGCATTTGACATGTCACAAGGCAAAATGATAATGAGCCACTTCAAGTCAAAGGTGCCAAAGCCCATGTCAACAGCTGATTACATTAAAACAAATTTTGAGGTCTTGGCAAAGGACATCCATCCTTTGGACCAAATAGAACTGCACAGACAGACTGGGGAAATGGTGTATTCCACTCTTACCAATAAAGCCATGGCAGCTCTAACACTGCAAGATTCTTTGAATAACACAACTGCACAATTGCAAATTGAGAGGGCCTCTTCACAGGCCAAAGATAACAGAATAAAGTCTTTAGAAGACATAATCATTGGTTTGGGGCACAACCCCAAAGATATTAAAAGCATTGAGGCATTAATAAAGAAGAAAGATGATGACATAGCTACACTGAGAAAGCAGCTAAAATTGCTAGCCTCAAGGCACCCTCAGACCCAAGAAGTTCTAAAGGGGAATTCACAGGAAGAAATAATGGAGTTGCTCCTAAATATGACTGAGCGACTAAGTGAAACGGAGAAGGAATTGGAACGAGCTTTGCAGGAACAGGAAACTATCAGGCAGACATCAACCACAAGTACTACAACAACAGGTCAGCTAACACAGCCAGCCCAGGTAAACACTTCTGGTTTAAGTTCTGATGAATTGATAAAGCAAATGGAAAGTTTACAACTAAGGGTCACAGAACTTCAAACCACAAAATTGCAATTAGTAAAATTGGAAGAGAAATATGATACATCTAAGAAGACAGTTGCTGATAACACCAGGGAAATAAAAAGGTTAGAAAAATTGGTTCAGGCTTTGGAAAAAGATCTTTCATTAGAAAAGCCTTTAAAGAAAATAAATGAAATTCTTTGGGGTAGTATCATTGAGTTAATAAAGGGTATTTGGCCCTCTGTTCAAGCAATTTTTGAACAAAATGATTTGGTTAAAATAGCTCAAGAAGAAATAAACAGAACCAGAAATGAATTAAGAGGCAGGCCTGAGCAGGCCAATCAGCTCATTAAATTTTTGAACACCCGGACAAAGCAACAACTTGCAGTATTAGGGATTGAGGACAGGACCGGCACAGTTTTGGAAATAAAGAGAGTTTTCATCAAAAGAACTTTCATGCAGAATTTAGAAAGGAAGTGCTCAGACATTTTGATTGATATCAATATTTTCAGAGAGAAATTTCAAGCTTTTTTGGACAATGGATTACCAAGTCCTATGCTATCAGAAGATCGAATAATGGAATTAGAAAACGATGTAAAGAAAATAAATGCTCATGCTCAAAACACAGCTGCTTGTTCTACCAGTTTTCCAGAATCAACGTTACCAACAGGGAAAAGTATCTATGATAGAGTGAGGAATTTATTTTATCTGGAACATGAAATAAAGTATCTGTTTCCTAATGAGCCCACCTTTTACAAACTCACAGAAGCAGATGAGACATTGAGAAAGCTCAAAAGGACTATGATACCAGATAATCAATGGTGGAATGAAATGTTGGAAATTCTATAAAAGTTATTTTCAGGATGAGAATTTTATCTTTACTATCAAGTAAAGGATAAAAATGAGTACAGATGAAAGAGTATCAGTTACACAGGTTAAAAGAGTATCCGTAAAGAAAAAGAGTATCAAGCAAGCAAAACAAATTACTCCAAAAGACAACAACGAGCCCTTTTTCAGCACTTACCTCCAGCACATCCACAAAGAAAGGAAACAGCACATCAGCAGTTACTTATTATGCTATCTACGAGACCATTTGTCTCCTGTTTACTTGTAAATTACTCCTTAGTCATCCCAAATTATGGGCTAGGATAATGTGAGATATTTTCAATTATTTTGTGTATAAATAAACCCTCAAACAGAGTATTGAGGGTGGATTCTATTACTCTGCTGTAACATTGAGATTTTCGGAATAAAAACATTTTGGAGAAATTTATTCGTGGCTTACTGGATGACGATTTAAAGCACTAGACTTGTTGCAGGATTCATGTGTTGGACTACAGTTCAATAAGTCTTTCTACCCTTTGTCTGAAGTTTTATATTAGTTTATAATATCATTATGTCCATTTCTGAATAATTTACATAAAGGATTAAATCAGAATTTACTTAATTGTACTCTGATTTCAGATGTGATTGTTCTTAATGTTTTCCTCTAAATTGGCTATAAGCATGAATTCTTAAATGCTCTTGCTTTGCTAATTTAAACATTGTTGATTACTATAATAAAGAATTTTTCATTGCTCTTTGTTTGTAGTCATCTCATTTCTTTCTTTTGAACATGGTGAAAGATTCTTAGCTGCCTTTCATCCCTTCAAAATCATCCCATCCACTTTAAATTTTAAGGATTGTTCTCTGCCTAGCTATCTTGCCCTGTAAAGCCATCTTGTGCGTAGAATAGAAATCCAGTAAAGCCATCCTTTGACTCCATAGCCCAATGGACTGAAAACTTTCAACCTTGCCCTTAGTTTAAGGATTCCACCATTTTTCAAAACAAACATCTTGGATCTATAACTAGCCTAAAACCTTCTAAGAACAACGATAAATCATAAAGAGAGAGCCCTCTCTGGATGCAGATTGGCTAGATTCTGCATCTGAAGGTTGGTTTGTGGTTACCTCGGGTATACTTTCCTCTTACACAACTTCTAGGAAAACCTGAGTGATAACATAGTGGCGACCATACTGGGGAACTGAATCCTTTTTATTTGTTAGTATTGTTCAAATATAAGCTATAGACAGAGTCTGAAGATCAGCCAGGTAGCCTTTGAAATTGCTTTTGCTCTGCATTTGCAAAAGTAAATAAAAGCTGCTTCAGTCTATCTCTTATTTAGCTTATATACTGAATTTTAGTTTCAAAATTTTCAATCAGATTCTCTAGTTTAAACAGATCTTTGAGAAAATTTTAATCATACATCTTTGTTTCTTGAAGAATTTGTAGAAGTTGTATTTATTCTCTCAATTAAAATCAAAAATCCAAAAAATACATAGTCTAGGAAAACTGGCTTCAGAAAGGATTCGACACACTAGGTCAAACCCTGACCCTAATCCACCACCAATATTTGAAAATCCGAATCTGATTCCTAGGATTCTTAGAAGGCAAGGAAGTCAAGAAAGTTCTGAAAGATGAAGTCAAGAGGGTTCAGGAAGTTCTAGACCACTTTCTAGATCTGCATCATGTCCTGTGAAAATTATATATATTGATGACATCCCCTTTGATGCACGATTTGAAACATCCTTGTTTGTGAATTTCTCTGAGACCGAATTATCTAGATTAGTTCCAGATCCATTGTTCTTTGAATATTTGCAATACAGATTTGTTTCACATCATCTTGACAGACAATTACAGAACTCTATCCAACCTGATCAAACCTTTGAAGAAAGTTCAAACATCTCTGTAATTACTGAAGCATCTCTAAGCTCAGTCACTTTTTCTCAAGCTTATCAAACACCTGTCACACCTTCTACTCCTCCATCTCCTCCTGCCAGACCATCTACTCCTGTTATCCCATTATATCTTCCAATGGCCAATCGATACGCTCCTTTACAGCTACCAGCCAACCCTCCAGCTTTACCTCAAAATTATCAGAGTAAGATCACACCTTTTGATGGAACAGGTACTTACACAGCTCAACAACACACCAAAAGGATGACTGATTACTTTGAGTTCTATGAGATTGATACTGATAATGTCCGAATGAGAATTTTTGTTCAGAGTCTTACTGGAGAAGTTAGGACGTGGTTTAGGGCACTTACTCCAAACACTATTGCCGATTTACCAACTTTATATAGCGCATTTTTGAACAGATGGGAGAAGAAGAAAGATCCTCTTCAGATCTTGTCAGAATTCAAAAAATTAAGAAGAAGACCTAATGAAACAGTACAAGATTACATCATTAGATTCAATGAAGCATATAATGCAGTTCCTCAAAACCTAAGACCCCCACCTGACTCTGTATTGGTTAAATTTCCAGATGGTTTTGACTCTGATATATCTTATTCCCTCAGGGAAAGAGCTCCCCAAACATTAGAGGAAATGCAAAGCATAGTGGTGAGTGTAGAAGCAAATTTGATAGAAAAACGAGCCAGAGCAAGAGCAGAAAGAAGAATGCCTATGAATGAAGAACCTTCAGCTTTTGAAAAGAAGCTGGATACCATCATTAAAGGTATGGAAAGATTAGGAGACAGAGTAGAGACTATTGAAAGAAAGTCTTCTACTGATAATCATAATGTTGCAAGAAATCCAAACTTTAGGAGAAATCTGAATCAAAATATTGGAAAAAATGTCCCTGATCAAAACATTAGGCCACCTTTCCAAGAAAACTTTATTGAAGGTTCAACTTCTGAAGAACCTACAGAAGATGTAGAAATAAACAATGTAACTGATGACAAAAATGAACCAGAAGTCTACCTATCCCAGGATGATCAAGAGAATCACATCCTTGAAACATTCCAAACTCATTCAGGAGAGACTTTTGATTTCAAGGAAGGCTATGACACAGCAATTTATGAGGTTCATAAACAGTACAACTTGAGGAGTAGACGGATTGATGTGCCAGAGAATAGCAAACAGAAAACTGCAAAACAAAATGTCAAAGGTAAAGTCAACATTCCCCCTGTACAAAACATTCCCCAAGTACAAATTTTGTCTAGAATAACTCCCAATTCTTCAAATCCAATAATTGAAGATGTCTCTGACAACCAACCAATTAATAAACAACAATCTACTACTTTTCCTCCTGTGGGAAACGTAGAAGAATCAGTAGAGGTTAATCCAGAAACATCTTCAAAACAAAACTTCAGTCATGAAAAAGAGAAAAACATTGAAGACCCAAAAAATAGAGAAAACCCAACTGTGCAAAACACTAAAACTCAAACAGAAAAACCTTTCAATCTAGAGGTTGAAATAGGCAAACTAAAGATAGTTGTTCCTTTATCAGAATTGGCTAAACATGATGTCTATAGAAGTCAGATTACCAAGTCCCTAAACATTAACATTACTGGATTGGATGATTCAGTAAACATTCTTGATGATCAACCCAAACTTCTTTTTGGCCCCGAGGTTAATGGCAAACCAGAAAGTGGAGGAACTCCTCCATTTTATGTAAGCCTGAATGTTCATGACAAGATACTCCATAATGCAATGCTTGATTCTGGAGCATCTCACAATTTGATGCCAAAAGTAGTAATGGAAAGATTGAATCTAGATATTACCAGACCGTACAAAGATTTGTTTTCATTTGATTCTAGTCAGGTAAAATGTTTAGGTTTGATTAAAGATTTGTGTGTTACTTTAGTTCAGTACCCTGCTAAATCTGTTTTGATGGATATAGTAGTGGCTGATATTCCTCCTAAATATGGTATGTTATTGTCTAGATCCTGGGGTGCTAAGCTTGGTGGATCTATTCAACTCGACATGTCATATGCCACTATCTCAGTATTTGGCCAACCCAAAAGATTATATAGAGAAACATTGATGAAGTATTTGGTGAGTAGCCATGAGAAGCCTGAAAACTTCCCTGTCTATTCAGTCCACTCTGATATGGATTCTTTTATCCTTTACAATGCTGAAATGGACCTTCCAACTGAACTAGAAGCACCTGAAAAGAAAACCACAAACAAGACTACTGTTAAAATTGAAGAGATTTCTGAAGACAAAGAAACACCAGATGACAAAGAAAAACCAGAAGAAACTAAACAACTAGCTCCTGTCAAGAAACATTTTAAAACAATTGATGAGGATTATGAACATGAAATTCTATGGCATTTAGAGTTTGATGGCTCAGTAAACAAACTAGGGGCAGGAGCTGGGATTTGGTTACATAATGTTGAAAATAATCATGCAGAGGGTCATGCTTATAGGTTGAATTTCAAATGCACTAACAACATGGCAGAGTACGAAGCTCTTTTATTAGGGCTTAAACATGTCAAGAAATTAGGAGCTATTAGGGTATCAATCATAGGAGACTCCGAACTAATCATTCAACAGATTAAAGGAGAATGTTCGACAAAAGACATGAGACTGAAACAATACAGAGAGACAGTTGTAGAGATTCTCAACACATTTTTACAAGCTCAACTTGCTAAGATTCCTAGGAAACAAAATTTGCATGCTCACAGCCTCGCCATGTTTGCTAGCACATGCAAGTTACCTTTTGACCCTAATCATCAGTTTTCAGCTGAGATTAGACATAGGCCTGCTATACCAGACAATCTTTTGAATTGGCAAGTATTTGTAAATAACAATCAAATCAATAATTTTTTGACACTTCAAAATGAGTTTTCTAACTGTAATATAGATGAAGACATAACTATTGATGAATTTGATCAAGAAAAAGAACAAAAAATAGAAATTTCAAGAGAAAATGCAATTCATATGCTGCACCCAACCACATTCACAGAAAAAGACATGCAGAATTTGAAACACATGGAATCTGATGAGATCATAGAAGATGAGACAGAAATCATAAATTTAAAAGATAATCATTTGCCCAAAGGATTAACTCCTTTAGAAGATCTATTTGACTCAAATGATATTCCATTTAGACCTAAAATGGAACCTGTTAAGGCTGATATGGAATAATGCAACTTAGGAACCCCAGAAAATCCTAAAATGGTTAAGTTGTCCAAATCTCTTCCAAAAGATCAAAAGGTCAAATATGTTGAACTATTGAGAGAATTCCAGGATGTTTTTGCTTGGAGTTAGAAGATCTGAAATATTATGATACATCCATCATTCAACACACTATACCTTTGAAACCAGATCAAAAGCCTTTCAAACAAAAGCTTAAAAGAATAAATCCTGTCTTATTACCCTCAATTGAAAAGGAAATTAAAAGAATTTTTGAAGCAAGGATTATAGCTCTTATCAGATTCTCGGAATGGGTTTCTAACCTAGTACCAACACTGAAAAAGACAGTGGAAATTAGACTGTTTGTTGATCTAAGAAATTTGAATAAAGTTTCTTTAAAAGATAACTATCCTTTACCAAAAATGGACCATATTCTTCAGAGGGTAGTAGGATCTTCTAGGATATCTCTACTGGATGGATTTTCAGGGTACAACCAAATTCCGGTTCATCCTGATGATCAGGATAAAACAACATTCACTACACCATGGGGTACGTTTAAATATGTCAAAATGCCATTTGGACTCAAGAATGCAGGAGCTACCTTTCAGAGAGTAATGGATATTGCTTTTGCTAAAGAAATACATGATTTTATGGTTATTTATCTAGATGATTTAACTGTTTTTTCTAAAACAGATCAAGAACATTTAGATCATTTAAGGCAAGTATTTATAAAATGCAGGAAATATGAGATTTCTTTAAACCCTAAAAAGTCATTGTTTGGTTTGGAAGAAGGAAAGCTTTTAGGCCATATCATTTCTAAAGATGGCATTAGGATTGATCCAGAAAGAATACAAGCAATTTTACAGATACCTCATCCTAGAAACATAAAAGAGTTGCAAGCATTCATAGGAAAAATTAATTTCTTGAGAAGATTTATTTCTAGTTTAGCTGAATTACTTAGATTTCTTACTAACATGCTGAGGAAAGATTCAAGCATTGAATGGACTGCAGAAGCCAAACAATCATTTGAGGAAATTAAAATGGCTTTAACAAGGACACCGGTTCTGACTAGTCCTAAATTTGATAGAGATTTTATTATTTTTTCATTTGCTTCTGAACATACTGTTGCAGCTGTTTTACTTCAAAAAGATGACCAAGGGTGTGAAAAGCCAATAGCATTTTTTAGTAAAGCACTGAGGGATGCATCTCTAAAATACAATATTATAGAAAAACAGGCTTTTGCATTGGTAAAAGCAATCAAAGATTTCAGAGTTTACATATTATATTCTCATGTGATAGCATATGTGCCTAATGCAGTAGTTAAAGATATATTGACTCAAGATGGCATTGAAGGTAAACGAGGTAAGTGGATAGCTACCATTTTGGAATATGATATTGAGATTAAACCAACCAAACTGATAAAAGGCCAAGGTTTAGCACAACTTATGACAGAAACCAATTGCCAAGCCTTAGACATCAATGAACTGGATAACGAGCAGGAGATGGCGACTCCTCAGATCAGTCAAGCTTTCTTAGATTCACCCTGGTACACTGATATTATTCATGTTTTATTAAACCTGCAGGCTCCTCCAGGGTTGTCCAGAACCAAGCAAAGATTTTTAAAAATGACATCTTTGAAATATTGTATTATAGATGGCACTCTATTTTGGAAAAATCATGAAGGAATCTTATTAAATTGTCTATTAAAAGATGAGGCTGATAAAGTTCTTAATGAATTTCATGCAGGGGATTGTGGAGGACATCTCTACTGGAAATCAACTGCAGAAAAAATATTAAGGGCTAGTTTTTACTGACCGACTTTATTTTCTGATGTTAAGAAATTTGTAACATCTTGTCATAAATGTCAGATATTTGAAGGTAAAAGAAAGTTATTACCTTTGCCTTTAAAACCAATTTCCACAGAAAGACCTTCTCAACAATGGGGATTAGATTTTATTGGAGAAATTCATCCCCCTTCTTCAGGGCAACACAGATGGATTTTAACTGCTACAGACTACTTCACTAAATGGATTGAAGCCATCCCATGCAGACAGGCCAATGATTCTGTAATCATAGGGTTTTTAGAAACAAACATACTTTCAAGATTTGGCTGTCCAGAAAAGATTATAACAGACAATGCTGTTGCATTTAAATCAAAGAAAATGATTAGTTTCTGCCATAAATATCATATTACTTTAGGCCATTCAACAGCCTATTACCCTCAGGGTAATGGACTGGCAGAATCCTCCAATAAAATCCTGATTAATATAATTAAGAAATTGTTGGAAGAAAATAAAAAGAACTGGCACAAGAAACTGACCAATGCATTGTGGGCAGACAGACTTACAACTAAGAAATCAATTGGGACTAGTCCATATGAATTAGTTTATGGCCTTGAAGCAAGATTCCCATCATCTTTAGGAATTCCTGTTATGAAATTACTTCAGGAGGCTCAAGTGGAGCCAAATGACATTCAAAGAAGAATTAATCAAAAAATCCACCTGCAACAAACCAGAGAAGAGGTATACCAAAGATCACAAGTCTTACAGGAAAAGCTAAAGAAAATGTTTGATAAAAGGACTAAAGCAGAGGATTTTCAATTAGGAGACAAGGTCCTAAGATGGGATTCTAGAAGAGAAGAAAAAGGGAAACATGGAAAGTTTGATTTCTTGTGGAAAGGGCCTTATATCATTCATGCCTTGCAGGGAAACAACACATACTTTTTGAAGGAGTTGGACAATTCATAAGTTGAAGAAGGACCAGTCAATGGTCGAATGCTCAAGCATTATTTTGATCCCATTTACTAGAATGTTTTGATTTTTCTAACTTGTACATAATATATCATTTTTTCTATTGCAGTTTTGATTGGATGGTGACCTCTTGAAGTTGAAGCCCAAAGTGAAGGCCCTAATATTCAAGAAGATTCACTATCATATGTACAATAAAGCTACCAGAAGAAGGAAGATTTCATAGTTTCAGTTTAAAGAAATTTTGAGGCATCTGACCTGCTGTTCTTGACTTTTCACAAGGAAAAGCCATCCCCAAGTGGAGCCAATGTTAGTCTCCTATACCAATAGGTGTCATTTTTCATGATTGTCTTGATTGAACTATGGAATATGTTCAAACCTTTTTCTTGAGCAAAGGTGTTCCATATTCTTGAAAAAACCAAAAAATCAAAAAATTTAAAAAATGTAAAGAGGGTATACCCTAAAAGAAAAATCAAAGGGTAAAAAGAATAAAATGGTCAAAAAAGACAAAGAAATGAACCCCAAACAAAAAATAGACCAAGGAAAGTGTGCAAATCCAAATGCCACTACTATTTCATTTTTGCAATAAAGCAATTGTGTGCAGCTTGTCAAACCTTTGCCATAATTCATGAATAAGTCAAACTGTTTAAACTTGACTTACTCATATTTCAATTTCATGTTATAGAATAGAGAATAAATATCTGACCAATCAGTTTAATCTTGGCAGATAAGTAGATAGGTAGAGTTAATAAGAGGTGCTCAACAGTTTAATCTGAGCCCTTGGATGTAATAAGGGTAGAATTAGATAGATTTGCCTTGTAAAAAGAAAAGGTTGAAAAGGGTTTGCAAGTCTAAATGCACCCTAATAAAGAAGAGAAAATGGTAGTGTTAAGTAGATAGGGTAGGTAGATGGTGCTGCAAAGTGTTATCTGATGAATGATGCTGCTACATGTTTTTGATCCTTTACTTTCATCACAAATACTAAAGCAGGAAATACACTAGAAAATCATAGCAAGCAAATTCAAACTCATTAACTTCCCTCATCACTTTCTCCTCAAAAGTTTTACTAATTTCCCCCAAAGTACTAAGGTATTTGGAGATCAAAAGGGCTCAAGGCATTTCCTTGACTTTTGGAGGGACCGGACCCTCGGCCTAATGATCAAAAAGACCTAAGTACTTGAGATAATTTATCATTATAAATCATCCATCTTTAACCTTGTCCTAAGTACAATCCCCTTTTACTTAGGAAACTCATGCAAAATTTCATAAAAATCCCTCAAGATAACTTGCTATTCTAAGTTTAAGTGTTGAAGATAAGATATTGCAATTTACTTCAGAAGTTATCACTTTCTTAGATGTGCAAAATGTTTTGAGTTTCCCTTGTCCCTTTGTCATATTGATGTTTAACTTTATTTTACTAAATCCCTAGTAAAATGCCCTATCCTAAGTATATAATTCATTTTTTATAAATACCCAAAAAACCCTTCTATTATAAAGTTTAACCAAAGTAATTATTTTCCCAAATATTCATTAAAAACCCCGCTTCACAAGCCCTTTGGTTAAATATATCTTTATATTATAATCCCGCCCTTATGGTAATTAAATAATGTTTATTTGTTACCATATAATAAAAACATATATACAAAAACTTTAAACATACGATATGTATGTTTAACACAAAAATGTAAATAAATCCAAAGTTTTTAATTCAAAGCTAAACTTTGGAAAACCCCGCGCCAACGTGGCTCATCCACCTGGCGTTTCACCCGACATTTTAACCCCACCGTGACCCCTATTTCTTTTATAACCATGAAACTAGTTAATTATCTGAATTAACTAATAATCATATCTTTCCGCCTATTATATGCCCCCCGGGATGTTTAAATAGAGTTAATTGTATTTTAAAACCCGCCGGGCCCGCACGCGAAAACCCCACCATCTATTCGACCTTTCCACCGTCCGATCTCCCACTGAAAGATCTACGGTTACGCCTTTCATCCCGCTTATCCATCCCTTTGTCAAGATTTACTCCACTGGAGTAGGTATTTGACCGCCTCCCATCCACGCGGTCGCTATTTTATCGGAATCATTACCGGCCCAAAACCACTCTCGCCCAAGCGGTGCGGGGACTTACCGCTTACCGCCCGACCTTGCATACGTCAGCCCGTACATTGATGACGTCACTCCTCGAAAAACTAAAAAACCCTTTAACTTGTAAATAAAGCCCATTTTCGTGTTTTTTCCGTTATTTTCGTTATTGAAAACAACAGCGCCTTCTGCTACGATTTTCGAATTTTCACTCAAATTTACTGTGTTATCTGATTTCGCTCCAAGATTCCGTTGCACCTGTGTTCGAGTACACTCCTGCCATCGCCTGATACCTGTTAAAAGCCAATTTTCTTCAAAGAACAGGTATTTATCTTATTAAAGGTTCTCGAACTCAATAGAAACTGTTTTTCTTTGTTTTTCGTCAATCGGTAATCAAAACTCATCATTGAGATCTCGCTCGCAGGCTTTAAAACTGCGTTTAATTGCTCCCCGAAACTCGCATTTGTGTTCATTTTCAATAAACTCGAAAAAATGCCCGCCCGTCAATCAGCGTAAAAATTTGAATCGCAAGAACCAAAATGGAGGCCCCGGCAGCTTTGAATATAACTCCACTGAATGCCCCTCACCGTGAATTGGAATATTTACCTTTGGTAGATAAAGATTTCCAGATTAAAGACTTGCATTTTGATGAAAGTCCCCTTCTGATTTATTGTCGCTGCAGAGACGAATACTCAAAGGGGCAAGATCTTATTGGGTTGTGGGAATCCAATCTCCCAAGGTATCTCATCCCTTCAGTCATTTTTTTCCCAGAAATCATCCACTATTGCCATTCAAATTATGATCCCACTCAAAGGGCTGTAATAGCTCCTGATCAGAGTGTTCTGTTTCCCATTACTCCCCAGGCCATCAATGCAATGCTACACTTTGAACCAGACCAAGAGCTAGCACCATTATCTATGGAAGAATTGATTGAGAAGACTAAGAAATTAACTCCAGAAAAGCTAAATTCTATGTGCCAGAATTTCATGTTGCCTGAACATCAACCTAAGGGGTCTCCTCCCTATGGTTTTTATTATTTCAATAAATTGGGAAGGCTCATCATAAATATGATATCTTTTGTCTTGGGATTCAATACCAGTGAATATGTGGATGAAATAACACTGGTTTTACTATCTATCTTTACTCCTGGGCAGCCTCCTGAAGTTAAATATGACTTTGCCTCCTTCATAGCCAACAAGATCCATGATCAGTTCATGAGGCTAGATGATGAAAAAGTTTTTAAATATTCCTCAGTTATCTATCATCTCATTATCTACTATCAGTCAGAAAGGTTCCCTTTCCCTGTTCAAAAACTTGATGCCAAGGGAAACCCCAGGTCAATCATATTTTGGTCCCCCATAATTCATTCTTTCTCTGATTCTCCCTATTCCTACACTGAGTTCATTGATCAGTTTGTATATCCCGCAACAACTTTGTTAACAGGAATTCCTCCCCCAAGACTCAGTAATGAAATAAGGAAGACCTTACAACTCTCAAGGACTTATAAAGTTGGAGATTGGTATTTATACCAAAACCATACAGTCATCAGAATTTATGGATGTGAATTACATCCATTCAAGTTACCAAGATATGTGCCCATGAGGATTTTTTCCTTGGAATATTTCAGGCAAATGAATAATTCAGATGTGATCCATTTTTGTAGTGTAAAGAAGAAAGCTCAATTAAGGATCAAAAGTCAATTAGGTCCTTTCATCTGCAACTCTAGGGAGGCCGAGCGAGAGGCAGAAAATATATTACAAAGCAAGTTCCAAAGAACTTTTCGTTGGGTTCCTTATGACCCATTTGGTTTTATTTGTGAAAAGAGATTAAAGAACAAATCTTCCCCTTATATCCATCACAAGATTCCTGATATAGAGCAATATGCTAACCAAGATGAATGGGTGGAAAAAACACTTGTTGAAGAAGAAAGTGCAGAAGAAAAAATGAATAAAGTTATGAAAGATCTTCAAAAGAAATATGACCTAGAATCTTATGGTCAAGTGCAGGTACCCCAAATTGGTACATCTTCAGCAGAAAATCCACAGCAGAGATTGCAGGAAGGCAGTCCACCAGTGGCAACAGAGACAAAAGGTAAAGGAAAGGAACCTGCATTACAGGTGATTGAAACTTTAGTCATGACAGAGAAACCACAAACTTCCAAGGCACCTGAACAATCACAGGTTTCTCCCACTCAGGCAAAGCACACACAAGTTCCAGAGTTGCAAACTCCATCAAATGTGGAAATAGGAAAGAAAAGGCAGGTTCCAGACACCACTCCTCCAAAAGAAACCTCACATGTGCATCAAGCTAAAAAACATAAATCAGATCCACTTCCAGATGTGGAAATCATAGATGAAGTGTTTGATGATGGAAGGGAAGACAGTCAACAAACTGGCACAGTTAGTGAAACAAACACAGGACAGAAAGGAAAGGCTTTACAAAAGCAATTAAGTACTGAGGTATCCTCTTTCAGACCACCAAAAACAGATACAGGGGATATTAAAAGAACCTTCATTAATATCAAAGCAAAGAATGATCCATTAAAAATGAAGGTATATGATCAATATATGAAAATGGCTCCCCATAATCAAGAAAGGCTAATGTCAGCATTTGACCTTTCACAAGGCAAAATGCTGATGAGCCACTTCAAGTCAAAGGTGCCAAATCCCATGTCAGCAGCTGATTACATTAGAACAAATTTTGAGGTCCTGGCAAAGGACATTCATCCTTTGGACCAGATAGAACTGCACAGACAAACTGGGGAAATGGTGTATTCCACTCTTACCAATAAAGCCATGGCAGCTCTAACACTGCAAGATTCTTTGAATAACACAACTGCACAATTTCAAATTGAGAGGGCCTCTTCACAGGCCAAAGATAACAGAATAAAGTCTTTAGAAGACATAATCATTGGTTTGGGGCACAACCCCAAAGATATTAAAAGCATTAAGGCATTAATCAAGAAGAAAGATGATGACATAGCTGCACTGAGAAAGCAGCTAAAATTTCCAGCTTCAAGACATCCCCAGACCCAAGAAGTTCTGAAGGGGAATTCACAGGAAGAAATAATGGAGTTGCTCCTAAATATGACTGAGCGACTAAGTGAAACGGAGAAGGAATTGGAACAAGCTTTGCAGGAACAGGAAACTATCAGGCAGACATCAACCACAGGTACTACAACAACAGGTCAGCAAACACAGCCAGCCCAGGTAAACACTTCTGGTTTGAGTTCTGATGAGTTAATAAAACAAATGGAAAGTCTACAATTAAGAGTCACAGAACTTCAAACCACTAAGTTACAATTAAAAGATTTGGAGCAGAAGTATGATACATCTAAAAGGACAGTTGCTAAAAATACCAGGGAAATCAAAATATTGGACAAATTAGTTAAGGCTTTAGAGAAAGATCTTTCATTGGAAAAGCCTTTAAAGGAAATAAATGAAATTCTTTGGGGTAATATCATTGAGTTAATAAAGGGTATTTGGCCCTCTATCCAAGCTATTTTTGAACAAAATGATTTGGTTAAAATAGCCCAAGAAGAAATATACAGGACAAGAAATGAATTAAGAGGCAGGCCAATCAGCTTATTCAATTTTTGAACACCCGGACAAAGCAACAACTTGCAGTATTAGGGATTGAGGACAGGACCGGCACAGTTTTGGAAATAAAGAGAGTTTTCATCAAAAGAACTTTCATGCAGAATTTAGAAAGGAAGTGCTCAGACATTTTGATTGATATCAATATTTTCAGAGAGAAATTTCAAGCTTTGTTGGACAATGGATTACCAAGTCCTATGCTATCAGAAGATCAAATAATGGACTTAGAAACCTATGTAAAGAAAATAAATACTCATGCTCAAAATACAGCTGCTTGTTCTACCAGTTTGCCAGAATCGACATTACCAACAGGGAGAAGTATCTATGATAGAGTGAGGAATTTATTTTATCTGGAACATGAAATAAGGTATCTGTTTCCTAATGAACCCACCTTTTACAAACTCACAGAAGCAGATGAGACATTGAGAAAACTCAAAAGGACCATGATACCAGATAATCAATGGTGGAATGAAATGTTGGAAATTCTATAAAAGTTATTTTCAGGATGAGAATTTTATCTTTACTATCAAGTAAAGGATAAAATGAGTACAGATGAAAGAGTATCAGTTACACAGGTTAAAAGAGTATCCGTAAAGACAAAGAGTATCAAGCAAGCAAAACAAATTACTCCAAAAGACAGCAACGAGCCCTTTTTCAGCACTTGCCTCCAGCACATCCATAAAGAAAGGAAACAGCACATCAGCAGTTACTTATTATTCTATCTACGAGACCATTTGTCTCCTGTTTACTTGTAAATTACTCCTTAGTCACCCCAAATTATGGGCTAGGATAGTGTGAGATATTTTCAATTATTTGGTGTATAAATAAACCCTCAAAGAGAGTATTGAGGGTGGATTCTATTACTTTGCTGTAACATTGAGATTTTCGGAATAAAAAGCATTTTGGAGAAATTTATTCGTGGCTTACTGGATGACGATTTGAAGCTCAGGACTTTTTGCAGGATTCATGTGTTGGACTGCAGTTCAATAAGTCTTTCTACCCTTTGTCTTAAGTTTTATATCATTTTATAATATCATTATGTCCATTTCTGAATAATTTACATAAAGGATTGAATCAGAATTTACTTAATTGTACTCTGATTTCAGATGTGATTGTTCTTAATGTTTTCCTCTAAATTAGTTATAAGCATGAATTCTTAAATGCTCTTGCTTTGCTAATTTAAACATTGTTGATTACTGTAATAAAGAATTCTTCATTGCTCTTTGTTTGTAATCATCTCATTTCTTTCTTTTGAACATGTTGAAAGATTATTACCTGCCTTTCATCCCTTCAAGATCATCCCATCCACTTTAAATTTTAAGGATTGTTCTCTGTCTAGCTATCTTGCCCTGTAAAGCCATCTTGTGCGTAGAATAGAAATCCAGTAAAGCCATCCTTTGACTCCATAGCCCAATGGACTGAAAACTTTCAACCTTGCCCTCAGTTTAAGGATTCCACCATTTTTCAAAACAAACATCTTGGATCTATAACTAGCCTAAAACCTTCTAAGAACAAAGATAAATCATAAAGAGAGAGCCCTCTCTGGATGCAGATTGGCTAGATTCTGCATCTGAAGGTTGGTTTGTGGTTACCTCGGGTATACTTTCCTCTTACACAACTTCTAGGAAAACTTGAGTGATAACAAAGTAGTATTCTCCTCAGAAATCAAGCACTTGATAAATTCAAGATATTCAAGGCATTGGCAGAACATCAAACAGGATGCAAGCTAAAGTGCATCAGATCAGACAAAGGAGGTGAATTCACAGACTATGATTTTGCAAACCTATGCAATGAGCATGGGATAAAACAACAATTTACAATTGCAGGTAAACCTTGATGGAATGGAGTGGTAGAGAGGAAAAAAGAAATAAGATAACATATTTCCTGAGTAACAAAGATGAACACTTTCAAACCTTCATGGCATAACATTTATAGTTGTTCAGCATTTCACAAATCTCATTTAAGACCAAACAGTGACAAGACTCCTTACGAATTATGGCATGGTAAACCAGCATCAATCAAGCACTTTAGACTTTTTCTACAAGAAGTCATAAAAAATAATGATGAAAAACTGGGGAAGTTTGATGCAAGAGCTGATGAAGGAATATTTTTAGGATATGCATCCAAGAGTAAGGGTTACAGGTGCTACAACAAAACACTACACAAAATTATGGAAAGCATCGATGTAATATTTGATGAAGATCTACCAAACAGAACAAGAAGTACAAGATGCAGCAATCCTCCAGAAGATCAGGAAGAAGAGAACCAAGATAATGATGAACTGAGTGAGACAACAGAAGATACTGAATTAAACTAAAAAGGTCCCTCAAGACACACTCAAAAGAATAATCCAGAAGATCAAATCACTGGGGACAAGAGTGTGGGAGTCCAAACAAGAAGACGACTTGCTGAACAGACAGAAAAAGTATACCTAGCCATGCTATCTCAAATCCAAAGAAGTTCGAAGAAGCCAGCAAAGACAAAAACTGGGTAAATGCTATGAATGAAGAACTGGACCAAATTGAGAAGAACAATACCTGGGAATTAATTCCAAGACCCACTGGGAAAAATGTCATTGGCACAAAATGGATATTCAAGAATAAGATGAATGAACAAGGGCAGGTAATCAGAAATAAAGCCAAACTTGTATGCAAGGGATATTCACAAATTGAAGGTCTTGATTATGATAAAACCTTTGCCCCTGTAACCAGAATGGAAGCAATCAGAATGTTTTTGGCCTTTGCATGTTATCATGATTTCAAGGTATATCAAATGGATGTGAAATCTGCCTTCCTGAATGGAGATCTAGAGGAAGAAGTCTACATGGAACAACCTAAAGGATTCTCCTTAACAGATAAACAAGACTATGTGTGCAAATTAAAGAAAGCCTTATATGGGCTGAAGCAAGCTCCTCGTGCATGGTATTCAAGGCTGGACAAATACTTGCAAAAACAAAGTTTTAAGAAAGGAGTAGACAGCAATTTGTACATAAAGGCTAATGAAAATGAACTCCTAATTGTCGTAGTATATGTAGATGGCATCATGTTTGGTAGCAACAAAGAGAAGTTAACAAAAGAATTTGCTGAAGAAATGAAATCAAAATTTGAGATATCTATGATTGGAGAGCTCACCTTCTATTTAGGACTTCAAATTCAACAAAAGAACACAGGAACATTCATCTCAGAAGAAAAATACTTAAGAGAGATTTTGAAAAGGTTCCAAATGGAAGATCGCAAACCTGTGTCAACTCCCATGATCACTGGATGCAAACTATGTGCAAATGATGGATCAATAGATGTAGATCAAAAACTTTACAGATCCATGATAGGAAGTCTGCTATACCTAACAGCTTCTAGACCAGACATTATGTTGGAAGTAGGACTTGTGGCAAGATATCAAGCAACACCAAAACAAAATCACTTACTAGCAATCAAGAGAATATTCAGATATCTACAAGGAACTGCACATTATGGGCTATGGTATTCAAAAAGCAAAAGCTTCACTTTGACAGCATATACAGATGCAGATTGGGCCAGCTGCATGGATGACAGGAAAAGCACAAGCGGAGGTGCATTTTATTTGGAAAAAATTCTAGTGGCATGGCTAAGCAAGAAGCAAACTTCTATCTCTCTATCAACAATAGAAGCGAAATACATAGCAGCAGCAACATGTTGCACACAAGTAATGTGGATGAAACAAACTCTACAAGACATGAAGGTAAGCATGGATGATCCCATTTCAATCAAATGTGACAAGTGCAATAATTATATCAAAAAATCTTGTATTTCATTAAAAAACAAAGCACATCCCAATTAAGTACCATTTCCTCAAAGAACAAGTAGCATAGAAAGTAGTGAAGTTGGAATATGTACCAACAAAGGAACAAACAATAGACATATTCACAAAACCTCTTGCTAAAGAGCCATTCAAATATCTAAGAGATAAAATAGGGGTAGTGTCTGCAGATGTTACTCTCTGACATGAAAAGAAAGCATCATTCTAGGGGGAGATCAGAAAAGAAAGCATCATTCCAGGGGGAGAGCAGTCAATAAATTGTCACAACAGAGCTAGAGAAATGGAGCAGTGCATGGAACAAGTCTTCAAGATCAGAGTATTATGGACAAGATTTGGAAACCACACTAGGAAATGTGAAACCCTTTGCCATTAATGTCAAAGGGGGAGGAAAAGCAAGAAAAATAAGAGTATTAAAGTATTACCATCAATGCCAAAGGGGGACACTGTTGGAAATATTGTCATTGATGGCAAAGGAGAAGAAAGGAGCAGCACTTGAATTATCACTAAGGCAAAAGAACAAAGAAGAACTAGTAATAAGACAAAGGAGACAAACAAGGAGCAGAGGAAGCAAAGGCAGCGAATTGAAGCAGTATAGCGGTTCAGATACAGAGTAGTGAGGTAGAAGGGCCATCGAATTGAAGATCTGGCCAAACAAGAAGTTTGTAAGTGAATGCTTTTGTATTTGAATTCATACATATAATGAGGAAATTGGTTCTGAAATATATGTGTATTCTTGGATCGAATTTTGTGTGAAGATGTTTGAATTCTATGGGTAATTGTATGAGAAACTCTATAATTGATCTCTAATATGAGACTTTGTGTATGATAAAGGAATCATCGACCACTGCAAGGGTCAATGACATGGAGCGAAATTGAGTTTTAATATAGAGTTGACAGCTGAATATATCGGATCTTAAGAAGGTAATTCAGGTAGAAAGGGGGAATCATAGTAGAGGATTAGTCGATAGTGCAGAATTATAATTCAATGATGAAGTGTTGAATTGCATTAAGGGTTTAATCAAAACAAAGATCAAATTATATGGATTGAAGAGACAGTGCGTTGATATTATGTGTTAATAGCATTGAGGAACAACAAAGTTTGAAGCGGATCAACAGCAAAGTTGAAGCGGATCCAATGTGGAAACAAATCGTGATTCGATGGTAGTCAAACGATGAAGAGAAGCAGCATTACATCCATGAAGATATGTGCAGAGGATGAATTGAAACGAGATGTAGAATGAAGTCGAAATGAAGACTAGTTGTTGCATTTAGAAGTAGAACCAAAGGATCGAGTTTATGCAAATGTTGGAGAGAGACGAAGGTTAAAGAAATCTACAAATGGAGAGTGAGACTTCGAATTGCAAGAGTGAGGGCGGAGTTTTGGACGGAACCACGAGTTAAAGTGGAACCAGAACTGTGGAAATAGTAAAGGCGAGTTTGAAAGAGAAACCAGTAGTTTCGCATTATTATAAAATGGTAAGCGGAATCTGAAAAAAAAAAAAATCGGTTGTTGACACGTAGCCTGGAGTGGTATTCAAATACCAGCCATTTCGCAAATTATTTTCGTGTTAAAGCTTAGTGATGGAAAAAATGTGATTTCTGTTTGATTTCTAGCCATTGGAGATCGACGGCATTCGCATCATTTAATTGCACGGATGTTAACGGGCATAAAGGTATGGTGTTTTTATCATATATGGTTTTAATGTGCAGTGGGACCCAAACGGATTTTAATATTTGCTGGTTCTTAAGATAAATTCCAAGGCTTATTAAATGTTTTATAACATTTGATTGGGGACATTGATATGTTTTACGTTTGGTATGTGAATGGTAAGCTGTGGGCCCTGAGGACACTTATATATGGTATCACTTGAGATTTAAATCCAAGCTCAAAGGTCTAGTATGAGGTTCCATATCATTTAATTGAAGACATGATATATATTAAAAATATTATGCTTGATATGTGTGTTGCGAAAGTTGTGGCACATATATTTGAGTTGATTAGAAATCGAATGTAAATTCGAATTTCCATGTGGTGTGAACATTCAAGCTTAGATTTGGTCAAAAATTTAGTTAAGACCAAATATGGTATGTAAAGAAGAATTCTGCGTATGAAGAATTGAAAGGGGTTTAATTCTGGGGGTTCTAACCAGAAATTTAAAATAATGAAGCTTCCATATTTAAGAATTGTAATCTGGTTGGATGGTTTTTATAACCATAACAAATTTATTTTAATATCTCAAATCTGAGAATTTAGATATAAAATCTTCTGCATTAAATTAAATTGTTGAGTTGCCCAGATTGAGGTTTATTTGGGGACAAAATTTTGGGATGCATTTTTATATGCATAGTTAAGGAAGGAGAATGTGGGTAAGCAGGGTAGAACTGCCATCAAGTGGTATCAGGGCCGGATAAGCTTTTTTGAGAATTGAAGAAATTTTTGTAATAAAATCTAAAGGTGTGATGAGTGAAGAAAGAAGATCAGATTCTAAGATCTGATATGGAAAGGTACACAGAGTTGCAGTGAACAGAGGTATGCAGAACTGTTACACTACAACAGCATAAAAGAAAAACATACAGTGAGCCGAGAACTGAAAGGGTTGAATCCCAAAATGATATATAATATAATGCAATGCAGAAACCCCTCATACTTAAAGTTCTAAGAGTAAAGGGATCTCTTCTTGAATGGTTCATGAGGCACAATAGTTGCTAAGGTTTTGTAAATGGGGTAGCAAGCTAAGTGGGCTTGATTGTGGGGAAAACTCCACAGTTAAGCGCACTTAAGCCAGTGGATTTCTGGGATGGGTGACCTCCCAGGAAGTCCTAGTTACCGGGTGCAAGCCCCAGAAGTGATGATTGACGCTATGTGATTCATTTCACTAGTTTCAATCCCACTTCTTCACCCCTGTGAGCATCACCTGATTCAATGAGTGCTAAGTAGACTATTCAAAAATCATGAGAAATTATTCAGTTACAACTACCTCCCATGGAAATGGTCATAGATGAATGACTAAATTAGCGCAGTTGAATCCCAAAATGATATATAATTGAATGAGATATATCTATTGCAAATGTAAATGTAAATGTTTTAATTAATTTTACATTGCTTGTGATGTAAAGGCAAGTCTTCGTGGGAAAAGAAATACCCCACTATAATATTGAAATGTATACATATTGTTATATTTTTCCGAATGTTCTAGGCAAGAAAACGAGAAGGTGGAAGGCAAAGAGTCATACCTATTCACTTTGAATTCCCTGTGGAATACAAACAGTCATAAGGTAATCTCTATAAATGATGTCACATAGATATGCATAAAGAGGCTAGATAGAATGAAGAAATGAGGCTGAGAGGTAAGAAGAAGGAGGAGAAGATAGAGAAGCTGTGAAGATTCAGAGATGATATAACGCAGATATGAAGGCTGGTGGGCAGCAGTGAAGAAGGAACAGAACAGAGCTGATATCAGGTAAATCAACATGTTTTTTTTATGAAAGAGTGAGGAAGTTGGTGCTTCCATATCAAGTTGTAGCTTGATAGATGTTAGTTGTAGCTGGCTGAGGTAGGTGCCTCCTGTAGGTTGTAGCCTACAGAAAATAGATGGGAGTTGGAGCTTCCTTGCAAGTTGTAGCTTGAAAAATTGAGGTTGTAGCCTCCTGTAGGTAGGAGCCTACATAAAATCAGTGGTGAGAAGGAGTTGGAGCTTGCCTTTGCATCACAAAAATAATAAGATGTGGTTTTATCCCTTATGGGTTTCCACTTATATCTGTTGTCTATATGCATGATGATTATGTGTTGATAGTCTATATTTATTCTGCTTAATACCTGCTTCTCTCTTATTAAGATTGTTGTTCCATTGTATATTAATTTGATCACAAAATGAGGATGTGAATGAGTATTAAAGAAAGTTTAATAAGAACATGACTGCATTAAACTGATTCACCCCCACCCCCTCTTAGTTTAACCAAGGTTTCAACAATAACTAGATTATTATGCATCATGTTGCACCAACTCTCATCTGCACACTCACTCATTCACCACAGAATTCCACTACTTGAATTATACCTTTAAATAATTCTTGACTAAAATTTTTTGGATTGATCTTTAGTTAACTTGTTTTTTTATCTGCTACATGGATATATTTATTTTTTTTCCTTTTTCCTAATCATTCCAATCCTCTAACTGTGTTCACCAAGCTATCAACCTTCAACAAAATATGATCTAGAGTTTTGGGCTCAATTTCTAAGCTAAACTGTTGATTTTAACAATTCTGCCCTTTTAACAGGTTTTAGAGATGCTTCTTCTAATTTTGTTTGCAGTTAACTTTGGCTTAACTACCAAATCTACTACAAAACTGATAGTTTTGCCACTGTTGGCCTTCAGCACCTTTTCTCTGCTCATTTTCCTACTTTATACCCATAGGACTAGGTCTTCGCAACCGTTGGCTTAGCCTTTGGTCACTAAGCCATTTTGATCCCTTTGCAAGCCAACTCTCTTTGTTAACGACTATGCATCATTGGTCTCGTTTCTACGTGAAACGACCAAGATCTAGCGCTTAGCCACTCTAAGAGACATTATGGCTCCTTATAACCTTTGGGCCCTTGGTTATTACTTGTAGCATAGGGCCTTGTGTGGGCACTTAGCCCATAGACTCCTCTATCCTGGAGCTTTTGTTTGTTTGCACCGTAATTCACCTATACGGGTCTATCCACTGGGTTGACATGTCCCGTGAGGATCACCCACCTATCCTCCAATTGGTTTTCATTGTGTGCCTCCGTGGCCCAATTCCTGCTACCCAGCAATTTCTCTTGCGTTCTGTTAACAAACTATCGAAATATTTCCATCGAGATGAGCTATCCTGTGGGTTCCTCCCGACCTCTTTTTAATTGGTTTTTGATGTCGTGTTGTCTTCCAACATGTCCCGGCTCTTGTTGCCCAGCTCTTTTATTTGCACACCTCTTTAATTTTTCTAGGCTATATCCACCAAGATGGCATCATCTGTGCTATGTGTTGATCTGGGATAGGTGACACGTGTCACTTGAAAATGGGCCTTTTGGGAGCCCAAAAATGCCAAAATTGGTTGCCACATGTCCATTGTCAATTGGACCATGTCATGTTGATGTCATCATTCGTTTCATATCTAAGAGACAATAAGATGTTTCCGCCTGTCCTTTTTAGAGAGGAGAGAGAAATGGTCCCTTGAGACCTTTGTTTTTTGCCAATTTCCTTTGTTTAATAGAAAACCACCTGGTTCAAGAAATTATTCCATCGACACCACTCCTATGCGATTTGTGGTTTTTGGGAAGAGTGATCCCGAGGTGGCTCTCCGTCATTGATCTACGCAATTGGAGGTATGGGAAATGACCTCTTGTGGCCACCAAGACTGTCTACAGGGTCGTCTACAGTATTTTCAAAAAGTCGCCACGTGGCCCGGCAATTTTCCCTTTTGTTCTTCTGTTGATTCGGAACTCTACTTCCTGATTCTTTCCTTTTGTGTGCCAAAAGGTTTACGCCGCGGTAATACCGTCAGGATATCACTTTTGGGTGGGCTCCACTTTATTTATTGCATGATGATGCTTAACTTTGTTCGCTATTAATATAACATCAGGGTAACTTTGTCGAGGTAAGCCCACCAGGTGGGTTCCATCTGTGACCAATGAAATTTCTCCTCGCTGCTTTATGTCGGCCATGTCTTCCCATAGCTTGGCGTAGAGGCTCCTCCAACCTTGATGCAGTGTGTGCCAACTTTGGAAATGTGCCAAAGCTTATCCAACCACCTCTATCTCTGGTAACTTTTACTTTGGGTTAAGAAAATTTGATTAGCTCTAACTTTCAATCCATGAGGCCACTTTCAAACTTCGCATACCACTGGAAATATCTTTCAAAGCTTCCTATTTGGGTGTGTACCACATGCATCTGAAATGATTTTTTGTTCCAAAATTGGCTCCAAAGTCTCTGCACCATTTAATTTCCTTTGCCACTTTTTTTTCCATTGCCTTACATGTGCCATATTTTTCATTTCATTTTCTTTTTCCTATTCCAGCTCTGATATTTCCATTTCCATCAATATTTTCCTTGGCCATCAATGACAACATATTTACTAATGTAGTTACTTTTCCATTACCTTTTCATTTTCCTTTTCCTTTGCATTTTCTTTTCCATTATCACCTTTGTCATCATTTTCCTTTGCCATCAATGACAACACATTTCCAACAATGTTCCCCTTTGGCATCGATGGCAACACTAAGATAAAACAAAAATATCATTACCAATGATCAGTAATTTTTATTATACTTATCCTCATGCTTTGCCAATGGTAATTTACCATTTTGTGTTTGATCAACAATACTTCTCCGCCTTGACATCAAAGAAAAATATAATAGCATGATACACCTATCAACAATCACCCTCTATATTCTGATCCTATGGACATATTGACAACTTCTTCTTATGCTGAAAACCTCAAGGGCCTCTGATATAATCCAAGAAGCTTCCTCTTTGTTATATGAAGAAGATTTAGTTGAAGGGAAAGGAATATTTACTCCCAATCTCTACCTCAAACAGGAAAGCGAGATATCTTATTGAAACAACACATGCTTTTGCAACTGAGTCATAAGAAAATGATTCTTGATAGTCTGAGTCTTAGCTAAGATTGCATCATAACATTGCCTATTTAGACACATACACTTGGCCTCTATCAAGAACAGAATTTCCAATGCTTGACACCATCAATTGTCAACTGATGAAAAACAAATTAAAACACTTAGAAGTGCTTACTTGACAAACATAGAGGGATTGTCATCAATGAATGCCTAAACAATTCACTTGTATTTCACTTGGTTGACTTCTAATGACAACAGAATCACCATGATAACTTGACTCATCAAGAATCAGTCATATAAATTAGGACTCATTTACCAACACTTGGATTTACAATATCATATTAAAAATGTGAACAACATACTCTAACAAAGAGTCTAATGACTATGAATACTAATTGATAGTAACTTTGATATCGAGTGTTGAACTAATGGTAATTGTTGCATTGATATCAATGATAGCAATTCTTGAGCACTTGATAATAGAGTGATCTCATCCTTTGATCATGCTTCTTTCACCAACAAATTTGATGCCTAATACCAATTAACAATTGGAACAACATCATAACAGTCAATCCATTTATCATATCAGCAAATCAGAATAACATGCATAAAAGACATTAGCCTCTATCTGGCAACGATTGGTTGATACTAATTAACGATTCCAAATCTCAATGCATAATCTGATATTCAAATCTTAGCTTGAGTATCACTTGCCATGTGGCCACGTTCCCTTTTTGCATTAGGAATCTGTAAACAATAATTTCTAAAGAAACTTTAGTGGTAAACAGATCATCACCATCTACACATACTCAGGCTACCAATTGATTTTACAATAATAATCAATACTTCTCTTATCCTTCAAATGCATTCCTTGGCATGTTCCTTTCTTCTTCTTGCATCTAACCTTTTTGGCTTCCCTTTAAGCCAACTTCTTCTCTTCAATGAAGAAGAAAAAGGGATCTACTCTCCTAGAGTAGACTATATTCCTTTTTCTTCCACACCTAGATACGAGTTGATTTATTGTGTTGGCTTTGACTAGGTGACTTTCTACCATTTCTTGGGCATACAGACCACTGGTCATTCTTCTTGTTAGCACTAATTAAAGCCAATTTTTAATTTACCTCTTGCTCTTCCTTCTGATTATCTATGCCTGCTTCCTTCTTGTACTACAATGAAGAGCCAACAAATCTATTGTTCCTCTTTTCTAATTTGGGTCTTTGCCTACTATGGGTTATATAAGAGAGTTATATAGTAGGAATTTTAGAGTCTAATATATTAAACCTCTATTAATTATATTCAAAATCAAACATTGTTCTATGTTGCCTTCATGCACCATTTGATCTACCTTTCTTCTGAGTGTTGAAATAGCTCATGTGCAGTTCTCTTTGCTTTCCTTCCTCATGATCCAAGCCATTGTTTATAGAATTTTGAAATGATGATTTATTTCCCAATCTACATGTCACTTCTTTATGCCCTAATTTATTACACTTGTAGCATTCAACATTATTGAAGAAGGGGGAAAAGGAATTATACTTATAACCAAATCTTTTGCCTGTCAAATTTCCTGGACTATAATTCAATTTTTTGCTGCTATTGAGCCACTCAACATATTTACTTTGAAGGGAAAAGACTCTCTATTTTTGGTTGTTTGAATTTCTCTCAAAAACTCATGATTGCTACTAAAATGGAAAATTCCACCTATTTTTTTTCTCCTTCCCCTAGTTTTTTGAGGGTATGGAATCCATCTTGACATGTCGTCTACCAATTATGAGTATAAGAGAGATTTCATATCTTCACCTACTCTAATTACCAACTCAAAAATATCTTAATGCATCTCAGGAAGAATGGAATTAAAAAAGGAAGCCACAGAGTCGTGAGAAAATAACTCGTCACCACGTTGGCCTAGTTGGGCTCTAGCTCCTCCTCCCCTCTTGCTTCTTCCTCTCTACCTGGGCGGCATCATGGAAACACAAGAGGGTTCTTCCGCTTCCTTGAAATGGCTCCCTCTACCTGCAATAGGGCAAATCCACTAACTTGATTCAACCTTGTTAAGACATGGGTACCACCAGATAACATTGTCACAAAAATTCCATCCACAAGAATTACATTCCGACAGAGACTCACTGAGCAAGGAGATGGAAAAATTCTTAACCAAATACTTACCCCCCTTTACCATTGAGAACACTAAAATAAACCCAATGAACTTGGCACTAAAGTGCTCAAAACCCTGTTGTGTAGATTAATCCGTCTTGCGGACAAAACCGATCTCTCTAGTACTAAAAGTAACTAGCAACAAACAACCAATTATACTAATCTCTCTCTAAGCATATAAGATTCATAAGAATGCTATAGGTGGCGGCCCACTTTATACTCCGCCATTGTCAGATCTCTATCAAGTCCTTCTGCAGCATCGAAAGAACGTCTCTCGTGAATCGTTAAAATACAAACAAGCAAAAGATTACATAGCACCTGTATAGACATTATTATAAACCATACTTATCATAGTGATCAAGGAATCTATGAAATAAACCATGAATAGACAGCTTATTGAGAAAAATGAGTATATTTGTATTAACTTCAAATAATAAACCTCACAACCTGTGGGCTTGATGTCGTGTGTCCTCCCTTCAGGTCCGGCTGTGAATCTCTTCTAATTTGACAAGTATCAGACTTCTTTAACCAAGACAAATAGATATGAGTGATTTAAACCTTTAAAGTCTTAGTTAATCGGAACAATCTCAACAAAGACGTAATCCCCCAAATACATGGTTTGTCTCTGAGCTACCTGCCCTCTTTTTATAGTGGAAAAGAGGAGGTTTCTTGTTCCAAATATGAAGGGACAGAATCCTCCTTCAAAGGGATTAGCTCCTTACATCAAGGGGTTAGCTCCATCAAGTGAGGGATGCATGAACCTTCTCAAAGCGTATCCATTCCCGAAAATTCCCATCTAGAATATTCTAGAATTCATCTGAAATTCACTTTTTATCTTTACTTTCTCGCCTTTTTATGTTTTACAGAGGTCCGCACCCATAACACAAAGAACATGTGGTATGGTTCCGCAGGAAGGCTGAAATTTAGGTGCGGGACCGTAGGAAATGAACAGAGAAAGTGCAATACCAATGTTTAGGGGATTTTAGGGACTTTTCTCTAATTTTGAAAGCTTGACATGAGGAGCTGATATGTTAGACTTGCAAAAGGAGGAAGTATGAGTAATAATGAGCTCATACTCATAGTAAAATGTCAGGATGACAGATTTTAGTGTAACAAATTGCCCCCTAAAGTGCAAAGTCTGGAATAGATGAAGCTGTAGTCCGTCATATATGAAGAGTGCAATACTTTATCATTTCAAAGATCATCCTGTGGACACCCCAGTCGGAACCTATAAAAACATTCAATGCAAAATATATACATATATATGTCATCACTGAGGTAGGCATTCCCATACTCAGATTAAAACTAACTAGAAACTAACTCAAATCGTTCTGATACAGGAATGATTTTGAATACATCATAGTACAAATATATGTAGACACAGTATGGACGCAGCCATCTATTTATAAATAGTCTACTGTATAGATGACAACAAAATTCCTCGCAGCCTGGATGGTGGAAACTAGATCCAGGGTCTTGATTTCTGCATCTCGAACTAGTACGATTCTACCCATGTGAATAAATATGTTGAAGTCGAACATGTTAGAAACCACTTGATTACCAGTCAATGATGTGAACTGTTAACAAGTGTGAGAGAAACCACCAGTAATGTCAATGGTTCTCAAAGTACCCAGTACAATCCATGAAATTTGAATGAATGAGCTGACGTCGAACATGTCACGGAATCATTCGATCGAAGGTCAATGATGAAACCTGTCATCGAAGGCGAGAAACCTGCCATTGAGGCATGCAAATTTCAAGGTACTGACGATTTCTGGATCAACTTCCTAAATAATGTGCTAATGTCGATAGAAAGTGATCTGTCGTAGGCAAGCCCACAACACGAAATCATAGATCAATTCTTGAAAATATATTACAGATCGACCTGTGTGATTGTCAAAATGATGACAAATATTTTACATGAATGGTTTATTTGAATCGGTTTTTGAACACATAATGACACCGCATATGGTGCATATGGCTTGGCAACAATTGACCTGCAGTTAACACCCAAAACCTACCGAAGACTAATGTGGCTTGATTAACTGTTAGGCAAAGGACTTCCCAACCCAGGTGAATGAAAGCGTCGTGTTCAAGAGTGGTTGACTGAATTTTCGAAAAATTTAAAATACAACAAACACGCCCATTTTTCTCTCTTTTTCCCCCACCATTTCTGGCAAGTACCTCTTTATTTTTGACAAGCTTGAGGAGGATAACATTTGCTTGGTTATAAGCTCATCCTTCGGATGAGTCCAACTTAGTTTGAAATTCGAACCCTAAGAAGGAGTGGTTCGTTCCTGTTGAAAATTAAACAGGTCCTTTATTGTTAAGTTTTAACGAGTCCAGTATAGGAGAAACTCGGTGTTTTTCAGTTTTAGGGAGTCAGAAGAAAAACTTAAGAAAACTCCATGGGTGTTCTTTTTCGTAAAATTTAGTCTCTCGAGCCCGAAAAAGGATAAAATAATGCGGGAGAGAACTCTATTGACCGTATTTAGTCAACGTATACCTTTTTCGTAAATAGTCCATTTCAGTCCATAAAAGGGGTAAACTTATACTGAAGGGACGACTGTTCATTTACTTTAACGAGTTCGAATATTCAAGTACTCGGCAATCTTTTCATATTTAGAAAGTTTGAAAAGGGCTTAAAAGAGGACTCCAAGGTTTTTCTTTTTCGTAAAATTTTTGAAAGAGTCCGAAAAAGTGATAAAAGTATGCTCTTTGTTGAAAAACGATCAGTTCACCTGAAAAATCCAGTTTCTGCACAAAAACTTGAAACATTACACATACCTGTTTAAGATAAGTAAAAATGCCTTCAAAAATATCCTTTTAAAGTAAAAAATAAATAAATTAAAAATTCATCCATTCGAAAAAACTTATAAAAAGGATTTTTTCAACTTCATTTTTACCGTTCAGTTTTAGAGTGAAAAGTAAAAAGATTTTGGGTAAGAAAGTTCCCGTGAAGATTCTGGAAAATTCGTTCGTTGGAATCGAGAACCGTCAGTCCCAGGTAATCCACAACCTCTTTATCTTGTTTTTCATCCGTTTCAAATTTGTTTTTAGGCTTTAGTTTGAATTTTTGGGGCAAAAAATGGTTAAAAATTTCGCCCGCGGGGTCCGCAGGTGGGACACATGCTACCTGCGGACCCTGACTTTTTCCTATAAGGAAAAATTCATGGGTTCCGCACCCGGAACACACTGCACGTGCGGACCTACGCTCTGTTTACAAAGAGCGGGTGCGGTACCCGCGCGGTTAGATTTAAAGCATTGATTTCTCATTTGTTTGCCAAAATTTTTGAAATAAGATTATTCTAACTTTCCTTTTTCTGTATTGTAGGATTAACAAGATGCTTATCTGGCGAGAACATGAGCACGAGGAAGTAGATGAAGCTGCAATACTTCATTTTCCCACACAAAGGGCATTAAAATCATGTGGCTTATACAAATTTTGGGCCATCTCTGGCATGAGGGCACAAGTAGAAATCTTGACATGGTTGGTAAACAGATGGAACGTGGAGGACCAGTGCTTCTCCATTGGTGGCCACTGGCTTGAAATTGAGCTGGAGGATATATATTTCTTGACTGGTTTGTCCAAGAGGGGTGAACAAGTTTCTTTGTTTGGGACTAGGCCAGGTGGCCAGTCTGTCGCTAGTCTCCAACTAGAATTCTGCAATGACCAGGCAAATCCTCGGGACAAACGGATTGACATAAAACACATCATCCATCCTGAATTGAAAGTTATTGCTTTTACTGTTACCAAACTTTGTGGGAGTGTTGCGCTTCATGTAGCTACTGGTTCCCAAATGCGTATTGCCGTGGACTGTTTTCGCGGCACCATCTTTAACTGGTGTGAAGCTGTGTTGGCCAATGTAAAAGGCCAACTAACCAGAGCAAAAAATGGGAAACTGAATAACTTTGGATACGGATCCATTGTTGTTTCTTTTGCTCTGGAGAGGATCCCCTTGTTAGCTCCACAGAGTATCGTTGTTGATGCCGGTCGACCTCGAGAACCGAGAATGGTTCGTTGGTCCGCGTTGATGGCCCGTCATGCTATTGACGGTACTGAGATTGTGCGATTCCATTCTTCATATTTTCGTTGGTTGGATCGCCAAATTTTTGTGATAGAGGATTTTCCGTATGCCGGGATAGACTTCCGCGGTGACAGAGAGATGGTTCTCTCAGCAGGGGAACAGTGGGATGATTCAGGTAAAATCATTTTTCAATGTTTGCTAAATTCTAATTTTTTTTAATTTTTTATCGTCTTTGAAAACTAATAACCAAAAGTTTTTTGAAAAACAGACGTGGGTCCACAAAGACCGATCCATCTCCATCCTTCCGAAAGAAGACAACCAGTTGTGCCCGCACCAGCCCCAGCAGGCCAATCAGTGGAGATTTTGACTGATTTGGAGCATCATCTAGAGCGTTTGACTCTAGATATTCCAGAGACCAGCATAGATGACATTCCTCTCAGGCTGCAAAGATATGTGATTGGAGTTCCAGGACCTTTCAGGAGGTTCCTATGCAGGGTAGCTCGGACAGTGGTTTGTTATCGTGATCACCATCAGTGATGGGATGATCGTGTAGACTCATATTTTTGACTTTTGTATTATCATTTTTGCCGATCATAAGGTGTTTCCAACCTATGATCGAAGACGATGTATATTTTTTGAAAACAAACCTATACTATGATATATCACTATTTTGCTGGCTATCTGTGTACATATATGAATGTTGTTTGTTTTACTGCTTTTGATTTATTGTAAATGTCTATTTATCATACTAGAAGCAATTGAATCTGCTAATGTATTTAAATGTCTTGGAATATGCTGATATTCAATGTAATCAAACTCACGTTCCAAGAGACGAACTCTAAAAAATAACCGTAATAACACCGGATTTCTAATGGTATAAACCCTGTTAAGCTGTAATACAACAAGTTCAGAATCCAACCTTACAATCAAACTCCGAATTCCAAATGATATGGACTCAGACAATAACTCAATCACTGCACTATACTCGGCAATGTTATTTGTTGTTTGACCAAGGCTTACCCTATGCATGGATACTAACTCGTCAGAGGGTGAATAGATAACCCAAGCTGCGGAAGAAATGTTCCGTGTACTACGACAAGCACCATCAGCAAAACCAATGTAGGTTTGAAGAGACATCGACATCTGCAATATCAAGAGTAAAACTCAGATAAGCAGTCATAGTGATAAAAACACACTTCTAAACTAGGCACACTTTTCTAATCTAAAACACACCAGCAGTAAAGAAATCTAAACTAACAAAAATCTCCACACCTCGTTTTAAGCATAATATCGCTTTAGATAAAGCCCATTTCTGGGTTTATCCAAAGGGACACCGTCAAAATCTATCAACTCATAGGCCCCTTTTGCTAACTTTCGTTTAACAATATAAGGACCATGCCACATAGGCACGAATTTCCCAGCTCCTAGTTTATCGTTAGCTTGATCATAAAGTAAAACTAGGTCTCCTTCTGAAAAAATTCGAGGGGTCACACTTCTATCATACTGAGCTTTTATCCTTTTAACATGAGCCTCGTTGGCTATTGCAGCATTTCGTCGATTCTCATCTAATTTGGCTAAGTACAAGAAACGTTTCTCTTCTTCAGACGTGGCTGGAAGTAATTCTACGACTAATTTTAGTGACGGTATTTCGCATTCAATCAGCAACACAGCTTCCAAACCGTAAACCAGTTGAAAAGGAGTGAAACCCGTTGATGTTTTGACTGAGGTTCGATATGCCCAAAGTGCTGAAAATAACATGGAATGCCAATTCGTCTTGTGAATACCAATGATTCGTTTAATCATGGTGACTAAAACTTTGTTAATGGCTTCAACCAGACCATTGGCTTGCAGATAATACGGAGTGGAACTATCATGGCGCAAGCCAAGATGTTCTGTCAGTTCAGTCATCATGATGTTCCGAAAATGACTTCCATGATCCGTAATAATAGCTTGAGGAACACCGAACCTAGTAATTATGTGATTAAATACGAATGTTGCAGCAGTCTTGCCGTCAGCTGAAAATGTAGGCATCGCCTTGGCCTATTTTGTAAAATAATCTACTGCGAGAATAATATAGGCATGCCCCTCGGCCGAGTGAGGGTTACATGTAATAAAATCGATACCCCATTTCGCGAAAGGACCAACAGCAATTATAGGGTGAAGAGGAGCGGGTGGCGCGCGCATTTTCCGATCAAAAATTTGACAATTGTGGCATTTTCGAACCGCGTAAATGCAATCTTTGAACAACGTTGGCCAGAAATAACCTGCACGCAATATCTTTTGGGTTGTGGCATACCCAGACATATGACCGCCACATGCTCCAGAATGGTAGTCATTTAACACCTTTTCAGCTTCTTCATGAGTTAGACAACGTCGGAAAATAGAATCCGCTCCACGTCGATAAAGTGTATCACCAATGATATTATACTGTTGGGATTGGAAGCGTATTTTCCGTCGCTGAGTTCGTGAAATGTTAGGCCGAAAAGATTGGGTTTGGAGCTAAACAATAATATCCCCATACCATGGATCAAGTGTACTGATAAGAAACAAAGATTCGTCCGCAATGGACTCTTCTGCCACTGTCTCAGTATCAGTAGAGGGGAAATCGCACATCAGTTCCGCAAATACCAAATATTTCTTTGCCTTGGATTTTTCAAATTCCAAGTCAAATTCCTGCAGGATAACTATCCATTTGGAATATTTGCCCCCTAGCAATTGTTTGGTCAAAATATACATCATAGGGTTGCAATTAGAAATTACCGTGATTTTACGTAACAAGATGTAATGTCTAAAACGTTGAACAGCTTGAACAACTGCCAAGGCCAATTTCTCCACATGTGTGTATTTGATTTCAGTCGGATGCAAATTTCGACTAAGATAATAAATCACATGTTCATTGTGAGATTCATCTTCCTAAACTAGTACCATCCCAATGGTGGAATGAGAAGCAGCGAGGTACAAAATGTAATCTTGGTTGTAGTTGGGAGGATGCAATAACGGTGCATGGGTCAACGCGTGTTTGAGTGCATCAAAAGATCGATCAGCGATCTCATCCCAAAAGAATGGAATGTTCTGTTTCAACAACCGGGTAAAACCCTTTGTAAGCTCGGCATAGTTAGGAATAAATCTACGTAAAAAATTTTCTTTCCCCTGCAAACTTTGGAGTTGGCGTAAAGTCGAAGGAGGAGGCAATTTAACAATGGCTTTGACCTTCGATGGATCGACGCGAATGCCTATTTTTGAGACAACAAATCCCATTAATCGACCCAATTCTACGCAGAAAACACATTTATGTGGATTCAGCCTTATCCGATAATGCCTACATCTCATAAAGATTTCTCGTAAATGAGTGGGATGATCGGCCCTACGTAATGAATGAGTAGGTAAATCATCGAGATATGGCTAGACAATGTGCTTAATTTCATGAAATGCATAAGACATAGCCCGTTGAAAAGTTGCTCCTGCGTTCTTTAGTCCAAAAGGTAGTTTACAATAAGCAAACGTTCCCAATGGACAAATAAAAGCTGTTTTAGGTTGATCGGCAGGGAGTATGTTTATTTGATTGTAGCCGGAAAAGCCATCCATGAAGGAAAACAATTCACTGCCAGCACAATCATCGATTATTTGATCGATATAGGGATTTGGATAATTATCTTTTGGACACGCTCGATTAATATCCCTATAATCGATACATACTCTTATCGTTCCTTGTTTTTTAGTCACAGGAACAATATTCGATACCCAATCCGTTAAGGGAATTGGATAAATGAATCCTGCTCCAAGTAATTTTTCAACTTCAGCTTTTATAGCAGCAGCTTTTCTAGGTTGAATTTGACGTAATCATTGATGAACAGGTTTAACATCCGGGTAAGTCTTAATTTCATGAACGACGATCGATGGATCAATTCCTGGTATTTCTTCATAAGACCAGGCAAACACGTCACGGAATTCTTGAAATAGGGCTTTATAAGTCTGAATTTCTTCATCTGTACAACAAGCACCTATATGAATGTTTTCAATTATTCCTAGTTTTACCGAAATGTCAATTGGAACCGTTCTAGATATATTTTCCAAATTTAACTCGGAATCGGGATTTTGCAATGGATTCTGAGGTTCCTTGGCATATTCGGCAGTAAAAATTGAAGCGAAATCATCTTCAAAATGATCTAATTCAGGTAAAAATGAAGATCGGTGATGTAGATGTTCCCATGGTAAATCGTCAACAGACAAAAACTCACGAATTTGCTCATCTGTATGAACAAGTTCAGGAAATGTCGTTGTAACTGAACTAGATATAGAAAGTGATTCCTCTTGGATCCCATTCATTGGATCAACTTCGGTTAAAAAAGGGTCGGAAAAAGACTGTACAGCCTGGTACGCAATTTCAAATGGACTCAAAGGCATCACGCCATTAAATGAATCTATCTCGGATTCTGAAGGTATAATCCAAGGATCATCAAACATAACAGTGTCTAACGAAATCATATGAATACTTGCAGTAGAAGACGATACGTTAGGAGGAGGAAAGGAAAAAGGTTCCTAGTAAACCAGAATCTTTAATCAAACCTACTCCAACATCCTTATAAGGAATAGCCGTTTTACCAACATGCTGGATTGTTTCTGTAGAGGCTGGGTCAGACGAGAAATAAGTTAACTGATCTATTGTCACGATCCTTCCTTGATATGGAAATTTTATAAGTCGAAAGACTGAAGAGGCAACATCAGTCATAGCATAGGACCAACTACGACCCAGAAGAAGGTTGTAATCTAGAGGGGCATCAACCACTTCCACATCTAGATTAACGATTTTACCTTCGACCCCTATGGGTAAATCCTGCAAAATACCATAAGGTTGAAAACCTCGACCATCAAAATCTTTTAGAATCGTCGAGGATTGGTTGAGTGTAGGAGAACCAAGCGATTTCCAACACCGAATCGACATAATACACGTTGAAGCTCCCTCATCAATCACAGTCCGAAAAATAGGTCTGTTTTTTACTAACACTGGAATCTGGAAAGCCATTTGGTGAGGAAGACGTGGTGTACTATTTTCTAAATCGAAGATTATAAGGTTAGAATCCTGAACATCAACAGCTCCTATAGCAGACAATAATAATTTACGTTGTGCTGGACACGATTGCAGCACTTCCAAAGTCGACATTGCTGAAGGAGAAACAGCTAAGTCTTCAACAATGTTGTAATTCTGAGCAGCTCTCGCATGTGGATTGAAAGCTGATTTATGAAGAACACCTTTAGCAGGCGGTTTGATTATCAAGTCTGGATTTTGTTTCTCGATCTGTAGCGGACCGGAAACAGGAGGAGTTGTATTTGATGTATTCGCATTAGAAGACTCTGCTTCTTTTCCATCAACAGGATTCTTAGAACCACAATCTTGCGATCGCGTCGCAATCCTTACATGAGACATCATCATAATAGGCTCTTCTAAAGTAGTCGAGGAAGAACCAATCATTTTACTATCTTGAACTGGAAAAGGATCCTTCAAGACAGCAGGTTGTTGTGATCCTTTAACGAATTTCGTAACTTCGTCTCGATATGGACATTCTTTCGTGAAATGATCTTGTTCACAAATGAAGCAAGGATAATGAGGTTTATGTTTTTCGTCATTGGATTCATCTTTATCTGTTTTCTCTTTCAAATTCTTTTTGTTTTTATTCCTCCCCTTCTTTTTACCACCGGTTTTTGATTTTGTCATAGATGTTTCAACAACATGAATGTCGGCGGAAACTTTGGGAGAAGATTCTCCTTTCGGGGAATCTGGTAAAGTTATAATTGGAGAAGAATTCTTTGAGGATTTCTTCTTACTTTTAGAATTAACTGTACCAATCATACCGTCAGCGGCATGAGACCCTGAAGGAGCTGCAGCTATTTGACCTTGTTTTGGAAGGTCTGGGATTTTTTCATGTAGAGTACCTGACTGCGTATAAACAAGGTCAAGGTACTGAGCTTGAGCAATTACTTGCTCTTCAGTAACAACACCAGCCTTAGCTACATCTTCAGTGATCTTGGGTAACAATGATTTAACAAACCATTCTGCCAAAATTTGATCCGGAATATAAAATTTCACCAAACGTCGTCTACGTCGCCATTCATGAATATGATTAGAAATATACGTGGATGTAGATTGTTTTAGAGAAGTTAATAATTCTTTGTCGTTGTCGAATCTGACAGGAAACTAAAAATGAGTCAAGAAATTTGTTGCTAACTGACTGAAATTATGGAACGAGCCGCGTGGTAACTCAATGTACCATTTAGCCGCAAGACCTATAAGGGTTCTTTGGAAAAGACGTAAGCGAATCGAATCATCAATGATTGAATTAGATGCACACCAAAGGTGATAAGTCATAACATGATTCGATGGATCCTCTCCTGATTTACCTTCAAATTTTGGTATATCACTGGGCAACTTATGAGGCATTGGCGGCCAGTTCTGATAATAAAAAATAGGATCATTTGTAAGGCGCGTCAAATCAGGTAAGTCCAAAGTTGCGATAAACGGTAATTGACGGTTAGGGTCGCGAAAACCTTGAGAAGCCAAAGCAGATCCAGGAGGCGGATACCCAGGATAACTAGGAATCGGATTTGCATTAGGTATTGTGTAACCTCCCGGAAAACCAGGATGAACCGGACCATATTGAGGTTGTTGATAAGTATAACCGGGGTACGGTTGATACTGATAGCTTGGATTCTGTACATAGGGACCGAATTGCGGCTTTCCCTGGTACGGTTGATATGTAAATTGAGGTTGACTTGTAACAACTGTACTTGTACCGGTTTGTCCTATAGGTATCTGAACCGAAGTCTGAACTGAAGGTCCTGACTGAGGTACAGAGACTTGAGGGATTTGCACGGATACAGGGGTAGCCGAACTCGGGGCTACAGATACTCTAGAAACAGGTGTGACAGGTTGAACAGAGGTTGCAACAGTTGTAGCAGTTTGAGGTGGAGTCTGAGGTGTACTAGGCCCAGTCTGCTGAACTGAACTAGGTGCAGGAGTTTGAATAGCTGGCTGAACAGGTTGCTGGGTTGAACCAGGAACCAATGGCTGGCCAGGTTGATAAGGCAACTGCACATTAGGCTGTAAAGGCTGTTTATATTGGGATGGATCCCACACCATCATTCCGGGGTATTGTCCCGTACAAGGTTGAACATAAGGACCATAACCTGGTTGAACATAGGGTTGATAATTAAAAGGTAAATTTCCGGCTCCTTGAACAGATGGTTGACCAGAAGGCTGTTGGTAACCTTGAATTGGGTACTGCCCTTGAGGTTGATAACCCTGAGGCGCGTACTGAGGCTAGGGTTGATAAGGACCCTGAGGAACATATTGAGTTTGGGGTTGACCTTGAGGAATGTACTGTCCTTGGGGTTGCCCCCAAAATAATATGATTCCACAGTTTGTCCTGGGAAAAAGCTACCTTGAGGTTGTGCCCCGGGTGGTAACTGACTACCTTGAGGTTGCCCCCCAGGCGGTAACTGACTACCCTAAGGTTGCCCCCCAAGCGGTAACTGAGTTCCCTGAGGTTGGCCCCCAGAAGGAAACTGACTGCCTTGAGTTTGAGGATTGGGAATATTACCAGACATCATAAAAATTTGTTCTGCGTTCGACGTTTCAATTTTAAGTCCATCAAGACCAGATGATAACACGTTTTCAATGGGTTGAGGAGTTGCTCCCGAGAAAGTACCAGACAAAGACTGATATCCCGAAGGAACAGAAGGACCACCATGTAAAAATGATTCCGGCGTTTGAGAAAACATGGATGACTCTCCAGCCATAAAAGATGATGGATAATAACCTCTGGGTGTAGGATGAAATGGAATTCGAGGTGGATAAAAAGCAAGACCCGGATTCTCTAAAAAGTCTGTTAAAGAGAAATACCAAGGATTATTTCGAATGGGGCTGTAGAAAATAGATTCACGCTCGCTAAGATTTAACGATTGAGAGGAGTTGGGAAGAGATATGTCTTCGTCTGGATTAGTAAGTTCTTCAATAGAAATAAGTCCAGAGGGAAGATTTTCTGTAATGATATTTCTTACCCTAGGTGAACCTGGATCGCTAGAAGTTGGTGTAACAAATCTTGAGGATGTTTCTAACACAAAAGATTCAGTTTCAGGTTCAGAGATTTCAGGTTCGTCAGATAATTCACCAAAAGGAGAAAAACTTTCAGTAACTTCAGAAACTGAAATCGGTTCTTGAATGTATTCTGTTGTAGGTATTTGATGATCAGGATGTATAACTATAGCTGAAATTTCAACTTCTATTGACCTAAGTCTACGGCTGCTGTGTGGTACCAGAGCTCGAAGCCCTTCAAGTTGACTTGGTGAATATTCAGGGGGTTTCCCTTGTATTCTCTGGGATTGTCTCGGCAATTCCACCACGATTAAAAATTATCTAATCACACGCAAACAAAGAAAAATTTCAATGAAAAAACACCTAAAGTCTCTAAGAAACAAACAATTGAATCATTCGCTTAAAAATCTAAGAGTTCAAACCACACACAAACAGGTAACTTTCCGTACTAAATACACTAGTTGGTGATGAAATCCAACTTAGTAGAATTTTAACACGAAAAGGGCGGTTGGAACAGTTACCCCGACAACCTGCTTAATGAAACAGACCGGTGCAAGTTCCTCCACTATACCATCTCGAGTGAAGAAAACCCTCCGGAGAGTCCAAGTGAGTCTAGCCGACGTCTGTTCCAGGTACAGTGGGATCTTCCCTCCACCGTCACCTTAGGAAAGAATCCTAAAGATTATAGTCACTAGGGTTACCAACTGAAACAAATATACCTGGGGGAACAGTCTACAATCCGACACACACGCAAGGGCAGAGTAACAAAGCTCAATCCCCTTGAAGGCTCCTTGAAATAATCCAAGGTTTACCGACAAGTGACCCCTGGCTCCTCGAAAATGGTCTATCCGAGGTTTACCATTTTTAATACGTGTATATCTTCTATCGTTCCCAATGAGGAAGGATTGATTACCTCACTGGTTCAGATATGATCTCGTGCTTGACTCCTTTAGGAGGAGCTTCCCAGAGCATACATGCAACAATTGGAATTTCTTCCTACCGCAAGATTTGTCTATTTGTTTGTTTTAGCTATCTTGGAGAGTTAATTACTCCCTACTCCAAGATACTAGCCTAAGCTATGTTGGTGATAAGAGCCCTAGAAATAAAAAGATTACTAGATGAATTTTAATTAAGCGTTAATTTTATGAGATGTTTCTTAAGTCAATGGGTGCGGAAATGAAACTTTGGATAATGTGAAGACTCGACTTCCAAAAAACACTAAAATGCACCTGGAATGATAATCAATTCTTTTTCTTTCAATGAACTTGCTATCTAAAGAAAGAGTTGGAGAATGCAATCCTTTTAATTCCTTCTTTAAACATGAAAAATGATTGAAAGAAACTATTTTGTCTTTTCAAAAATAAGATAAATGATCAAAGCTCATGACAAAATCCTTTTCCTTTCCAAACTAGAAGCTACAAAAACAATTTTCCTTCAAAAGAAAGCTACAAAATTAAAACTACTCAAAACTACATAATCTTATCTTTGAAATCTAAAATCTAAATTGAGTAAAAGCTTTTAAGATTTTTTTTTTTTTTAAAAAGAATGTTTTCCTTAGTTGTTCAGCAAACTAAGAATCTATTCGTTCAGATAACAAACAGATCAAAAACACTCAAAAATATGTTTTTTATAAAAATGAAATTCAAAACTTTCAACCAAGTTTTTTCAAAGATTTGCAAAGAAACAAAAGGCTCAATTTCTCAATATGGGATGTTTTCACAATCAGGTCGGATTCAAAAGACAAAAAGAGATCAATGTAATCTGAGATACTGCAAATTTTCAAAAGTTCGAATCGCTACAAAGACCAAGCGGAAAAACAATCCAATCAGCAAAATCTTCTAGAAAATCATCAAAACATTAACACTGTTGGAGTTCATTCACAAAAAATTCTTGATAGAAACAATAATCAGTCTGGGCAGAAACCAAAGATCTAAAAATAAACAAGAAAAAGAAATCTAGAGATTTTCTAAAATTTTAACAGGGTCCGCAGGTAACCAATATTGACAGGTGCGGTCCCGCACTGTATCCTTTACAGAAGGTGCGAACCTGCCCGCACTATCAAAGTAGGCCAGAGTGCGGTCCTAGGAAAAATTATAGAAAAAACTTAAAATATTTCTAAATTTTCAAAAACAGGAAAAATCTAAATTACCCAGATAGATATGTATCAATCAAAAACCAGGAAAAAATGTTTCCTCAAATCAAAAATAAAAGAGAACCAAAAACAACAAGTTCTTTCCCCAGTGGAGTCGCCATTTTGTTGTGTAGATTAATCCGTCTTGCAGACAAGACCGATCTCTCTAGTACTAAAAGTAACTAGCAACAAACAGCCAATTATACTAATCTCTCTCTAAGCATATAAGATTCATAAAAACACTATATAGGTGTAAGGCCTACCTTATATCTCACGCTTGCTTGATCTCGTTGAAGTCCTTCCCGTGCACTGAAAGAACGTTCCTCGTGAATCTGCAGTCACAAACAAGCAAAAAGATTACGCAGCACCTGTATAGACATTATTATAAATCATGCTTATCATAATGATCAAGGAATTTATGAAATAAACCATGAATTGACAGTTTAATGAGAGAAATGAGTATATTCGTATTAACTTCAAATAAAGAAAACCTTTACAACCTGTGCCTTGATGTTGTGCAGGTCCTCCTGGGGTCCGAAGCAGGAATCTCTTCTAATTTGACAAGCATTGCACTCTTTGAACCAAGACAAATAGATATGAGTGATTTAACCTCACAGAAAGTCTTAGTTAACTGAGTCTGAATCTCAACAGCATTTAACTTCAAATATCTTAAGCTTGAACTCTCTTTGAGGCTACCCAAGGCCTCTTTTTATAGTGGAAAAGAGCAGGTTTCTTGTTCCAAATATGAAGGGATAGAATCCTCCTTCAAAGGGATTAGCTCCTTACACCAAGGGGTTAGCTCCATCAAGTGAGGGATGCATGAACCTTCTCAAAGCGTATCCATTCCCGAAAATTCCCATCTAGAATCTTCTAGAATTCATCTGAAATTCACTTTTTATCTTTACTTTCTCGCCTTTTTGAGTTTTACAGAGGTCTGCACCCATAACACAAAGAAAGTGCGGTATGGTTCCGCATGAGGGCTGAACTTTTAGGTGCGGGACCGCAGGAAATGAATAGAGAAAGTGCGATACCAATGTTTAGGGGATTTTTAGGAACTTTTCTCTGATTTTAAAAGCTTGACATGAGGAGCTGATATGTTAGACTTGCAAAAGGAGGAAGTATGAGTAATAATGAGCTCATACTCATATTAAAATGTCAGGATGACAGTTTTTAGTGTAACAAACCCCGATGAGCAATAACCGGACCCCATCCACAACATAAGATGTTGTTTGCAACCAGAGGCACCCACACCCCCTTAAGACTCGAAACCCATCCACCAACTTCTCCAAGAGGACACAGACTCAACCTCCAAGACTTGACCACAATTACAAAGCCTCTACAGACCCCAAATCTCAGAACACAAAAAAAATTCAGCAAATGTGACATTGAACCCATAATTCTCAATTCTTCACAAGGACTACACAAGCCAAACTGAATTAAACAAGACAAGGCTGGAAGGATTGCATAGGGCTTACCAATTTTAATTGGAAATAAGAAAATTCAATAGAGAGCCACCGACTTCTCTCCCAGATGCAGCCAAGCCAAGAAACTATCGTTGGGCAACCAAAACATGGATGCACGAGACTCCAGGACTACCTTATGAGGCAATAACTCACCCACAACAAGGTCTATCGAATCATGATGCCACAAGAGCCATGGAATCACCCTCTTAACCAGAGAATTGTCATTATTACTCACTGCACAACTACTGCAACATAATTACAAGCGACTCGTAGCTCCCTCACCCCATCCCATGAAAATTCCTTCAACCTCCTTCCCCATCCATACATAACTTAGTTTCTAACTAGACTGTTGTAGAAGATATTCCAAGTGTGTATGCCTTCCATCAATGAAGAATTAAAATAATGAGGGTGGTACGTTGGAAACCATGACACTACTGAGAGGGGGGTGAATTAGTAGTGTGAAAAAATTATACAATTATTTACAAATTACACTTTTCAATCACTTTAACAATTATTCATGGATAAACAACACAACTCAATCATGTAGAAAATAACATCATAAACATCAATAACATTAGCAACATATACACAAGACATGAATCTTCTTTTTATTACAATCTTCATCTTGATTACATCATTTCCCCACAAGCTACTACTTGTAGTTTTATCATATGATATTGAAAGGAAATTCTATCCCCGTTCATTTATTAGCTCCCACTGAAAGGGACTCCTTCCCCTACTCTTTTACTAGCACCGACTAAAAGGAACTCTTGCCCTTGTTCGTTTACTAGCATCCACTATAAAAGCTATTACCCTTGATATGCACGCTAACACTTGTCAACCCCGTTGATCCAACTTTCATCCATTTTCAAACTAGTATCAATAGGCCTCTTACCTCACAAAAAATAAATCTTTGTCACTGCTACTTCTCACCAAATCCACCATACAAACATCTTCAGCAATCTTTGATTATTGAACAAATCATGCATCAACAACACCAATGCCAATCACTAATGCACTTCTTTGCTTCTTTAAACACACCTTTCAGATACTAAGATTGGTTTTTTATTCAACTCTAATGCATAACTAGATTATTATGCATCATGTTGCACTAAAAACTCTCATACGCACACTCACTCATTGACCACACAATTCTTCTACTTGAATTCTTCCTTTAAAGAATTCTTGACTTATATTTTTTGGATTGATCTTTAGTTAACTTGTTTTTTGATATGTTGCATGGATATATTTTTTTTTATTCCTTTGTCCTATTCATTCCAATCCATTGAGTGTGTTCACCAAGCTATCAACCTTCAACAAACTATGATCTACAGTTCTGGGCTCAATTTCTAAGTTCAACTATTCATTTTAGCAATTATGGCCTTTTAACAAATTTTAACAATGCTTATTCTAATTTTGCCTGCAATTAAATTTGGCTTAACTGCCAAATCTAATACAAAACTGATAGTTTCACCACTTTTGGCCTTTAGCACCTTTTCTTGGCTCCTTTTCCTACTTTATGCCCATAGGACTAGGTCTTCACAACCGTTGGCTTACCTAATGGGTGCTAAGTCATTTTGAGCCCTTCGCAGGCCAAATATCTTTGTTAACGGGTACGCGCCATTATTCTCGTTTCTATGCGAAAAAAACCAAGATCTAGCACTTAGCCACTCCAAGATACTTTGTGGCTCATTATAACCTCTGCTCCCTTGTTATTACCTGTGGCATACAGCCTTGTGCGGGCGCTTAGCCCATAGCCCCCTCTATCCTGGAGCTTTTTTTTGTCTGCACCACAATTCACCCATAGGGATCTATCCACTGGGTTGATGTGTCCCATGGGGATCGCCCACCTATGCTCTAATTGGTTTTAGTTGTGTGCCTTCGTGGTCGAGTGCCTACTACCCAGTAATTTCTCTTACGCTCTGTTAAGAAACCTTCAAAATATGTCCATCCAGATGGGCTATCCTGTGGGGTCCTCCCGACCTCTTTTTAATTGGTTGCTAATGTCATGTTGGCTGCCAACACATCCCAGCTTATGTTTCCCAGCTCTTTAATTTTCATACCTTTTTAATTTTTATGGGCTATATCCACCAAGATGACATCATGATGACATTACATGTGCTACGTGTTGACTTGGGATAGGAGACACGTGTCACTTGAAAATGGGTCGTTTCGGCACGCAAAAATGCCAAAAATGACTACCACATGTCCATTGTTGATTGGACCATATCATGTTGATGTCATTATTTGTGTCATCTCTAAGAGCCAATAAGATGTTTCCACCTGTCCTTGTGAGAGAGTAGAGAGAAATGGTCCCCGAGACCTTTGCTTTTTGCCAATATCCTTTGTTAACTAGAAAACCACCTGGTTCAAGAAATTATTCCCTCGATACCACTTTTGTGTTGTTTGTGGTTTTTAGGAATGATATCAAGGTGCTTATTTATCGTTTATCTACGCAACTGGCAGTACGGGAAACCACCTCTCATGGCCACCAAGCCTGTCTACTGGGCCATCTAAGTTGTTTTCAGAAAGCCAACATGTGGCCCGGAGAATTTCTCTTTTGTTCTTCTGCTGAGTCGGTTCTCTAGTTCCCATTTCATTCCTTTTGTGAGCCAAAAGGTTTACGTCGGGGTAATACCGTCGGGCTATCACTGTTGGGTGGTCTCCACTTTTTCTATTGCATCCTAATGCTTAACTCTATTCCCTATTGACATAAAATCATGGTAACTTTGTCAGGGTAAGCCCTCCAGGTGTGTTCCACCTATGGCCAATGAAATTTATCCCCATTAATTTGTTGTCGACAACATCTGCCCAGAGCTTCGCGTAGAGGCTCCTCCAACCTTGTTGCAGGGTGTGCCAATTTTGGTGATGTACCAAATCTCATCCAAACACCTCTAACTCTGCTAAGTTTGACTTGGGGTTAAGAAAATTTCAAACTTTTGCATACCACTGGAAAGATATTTCAGAGAACTTCCCATATGAGTGGGTTTCACCTGCATCTGAAATTATCTGTTGCTCCAAAATTGGCTCTAAAGTCTCTT